>CAUYRH010026410.1:0-27416 GCA_963574655.1 Perodicticus potto
TGGCAGGTGCCTGTAGTCCCAGCTACTTGGGAGGCGGAGGCAAGAGACTCGCTTGAGCCCAGGAATTGGAGGTTGCTGTGAGATGTGATGCCACAGCACTCTATCCAGGGTGACAGCTTGAGGCTCTGTCTCAAAAAAAAATAAAATAAAAATAAATAAAGTGTGTTAGTTGATTGCCAAGTATATGGAGATTTTCCAGATATTTTTATTATCATTTTTTAATTTTGATCCACTGCGGTCAAATATACTATCTGTGATTTCAATCCTTTTGAATAAATTTATAGTGTATATATATATTGATACAGTATTTTATTGCCCAGAATATGGTCTAATTTGCTAAATGTTTTGTGTACTTCTGAAAAGAAATGGTTTCTTTATTGTTGGCTGGAGTTTTTTATAAATAACAATTACGTCAAATTATCTGAAAGTATTGTTTAATTTTTCTATATCTTTACTAAATTTCTCTAAACTTGTTCTGTGAATTACTGAGGAATAATTTCATTTCCAACTCTGTTAGTTTGTCCATTTCTTGTAATTATATCTAAGTGAAGACCTGTTATTATAAATTCACATTTATATTTGTAATCTTCCCTTGTGTTAACTATTATTAATATTAGGAATGTCTACCTCTGTCTCTAGCAATAATCCCTGTATTAAATACATTTAATTTCCACCCTGTAATCCTAGCACTCTGGGCGGCCCAGGTGGGTAGATTGCTTGAGCTCAGGAATTCGAAGCCAGACTCAGCAAGAGCAAGACCCTGTCCCTAAAAAATAGCCCAGTGTTGCGGCAGGCGCCTACAGTCCCAACTACCTGGGAAGCTGAGGCAAGAGTTTGAGGTTGCTGTGAGATGTGACACCACGGTGCTCTACCGAGGACAACAAAGTGAAACTGTCTCAAAATAATAATAATAATAAGCATAATCATAACAAATATATATATTTAATTTCATAAGATAGCCAGACTAGCTTTTATACACCATTCTCACATTATACTTGTTTAATCCTTTTACTTTCAGCATCTTTGTATTTAAAATCTCTCTCTTGTAGCCAAGATTGACATGGGTCTTGCTTTTTATTCTAGTGTTACAATCCTTATTGATTGGGATTTGTTTATATTTAATGTAATTAATAAATACTTGAATTTCCGTCATTTTGCTATTCATAATTTGTTTGCCTCACCTGTATTTTGTTCTCTTGTCCTTCTTGCTCTCTTTTATGTTAAATACATATTCTTTGTTATACAAGTTAATTTTTCTTTTGTTAGCTAAATTTCCTTACATTCATAAATGATTACTCTAGAATTTAAACCCCACTCTCAAAATTCTTTCCATCTACTTAAAGGGTGACATTCCTTTGTTGATATATGAAGAAACTTGTAATAGTTTAGTCACACTTAATACCCCCCATTCTTTATGTTACTATTGTCATAAACAATACAATCATATGTGTTATAAACCTAATAATACAGTGTTACAAATCTGACTTTACACAGTCATAAATCTTTTAAAGCAATTAGGAAGTAAAAGATAGTGATGAATATTTACGTATACATTTACAATTATTTATGGTCAGGCCTTTATTTCCCCTCACTTCATGGTTGATTACTTTTCACCTTGAAGTTCTTCCTTTAGTGTTGCAACAAAGCATCTCCATTTTTATTTATTCGAAAACCCTTCATTTTTTAGACACCGTAGCTGGATGTAGAAATCTAAGTTGACTCTTTTGTTGTTGTTCCTTCAGCACTTTCACTATGTCATTCTAATGTCTCCTGGCCTCTATAATTTCTCATAAGACGCCCCCTATATGTGAACAATTTATTTTTCTTTTGCTGTTTTCAATATTTTATCTTTAATCATTAATTTACCATATTTTAACTATGATATGTGTAGATGTGGCACTTTTTTTAAATTTTATAATTCAAGGCTGATTGAGCCTCCAGAATATATAAGTCACCGTTTGTCCTCAAATAGCAGAAGCTTTCTGCTATCATCTCTGGAAAGATATTTTTCTGTTCCTTTCTCTGTCTTTTATTTCTTTTTTTATTTTTAATTTTAATTTTATTTTTTTTTCATTTCAGATTAATATAAGGATACATACAATTAGGTTACATTGTTTGCATTTGTTAGATGAAGTGCAAGTTGCAGCTGAGCCCTACACACAGGAGGTGTGCCATATACCCTTAGAATGTGCCCCAAAGCACACCAAACTCCCCCCCTCCTCCTTTCCCCCTCTTCTTGAATTGAATTTAAATGTGTGTGTCTCTCATGTAGGCATGTAGTTGTTCATCTGCTAGTTTCATATTGATGTTGAATACATTGGATGCTTGCTTTTCCATTCTTATGATGCTTCACTTAGGAGGAAGCTCTCCAAATCCTTCCAGGTAAATATAAAAGATGTGAGGTCTCTGTCTTGGTATACATATACCACAGTTTATTTATCCATTCATGAGCCGCTAGACACTTGGGTTGTTTCCACATTTTTGTGAATGAGCTGCTATAAACATCCAAGTGCAAATGTCCTTGTGGTAAAATGATATTTCTTGTTCTGGGAAATGGGATTGAGGGATCAAATCTCTGTGTTTTATTCCTTCTTGACTCCAGTTACACATAAGTTGAAACATGATACTTTTCGCATGATACTTCTGAGAAAGCTTTGTTTATTTTTCTTCTATCTATTTTTAATTCTCCCCTTTGGATTAGATATTGAACTATCTTCAAATGAACTG
This sequence comes from Perodicticus potto, assembly GCA_963574655.1. Lineage (NCBI taxonomy): Eukaryota > Metazoa > Chordata > Mammalia > Primates > Lorisidae > Perodicticus > Perodicticus potto. The sequence goes on from CAUYRH010026410.1 coordinate 2,728, forward strand.
ATTCATTCTCTACCATCTCCAATCTGCTATTGAACCAATCTAAGCTACTTTTTTGTTTGTTTGTTTTGAGACAGAGTCTCATTTTGTCATCCTCAGTAGAGTGCTACAGTATTATAGTTAACAGCAACCTCCAACTCTTAGGCCCAAGTAATTCTCTTGCCTCAGTCTCCCAAGTAGCTGGGACTATAGGTGCCTACCACAATGTCTGGCTATTTTTAGAGATGAGGTCTCGCTCTTGCTCAGGTTGGTCTCACACCTGTGAGTTCAGGCAAACACACACTTCAACCTCCAAGAGTGCTGGGATTATAGGCATGAGCCACCACACCTGGCCCATCTAAGCCACTTTTATTTTCAGTAATGGTAATTTTCAATTTTAGAATTTCCATTTGGTAATTTTCTGGTTTCCATACTTCTATTAAAATTCCCTGTCTTCTCATTCAGTAATAACACTCTTCCTTTCTTTGAACTCATTTTCCTTTAATTATTGAATACTTAGGATTGCTGCCTTGTGATCCATGCCAGTTTAACACCCTGGCACACTTGCAGTGAGTTTGTATTGATGGATTTCTTCCTGAATATGGGCCATATTTTTCACATATTTGGCTGGCTAGTAATTTTTTGTTGCAAATGTGTCATAACAGTTTGCTCAGGCTATTACAATAAAATACCATAGGGTCAGTGGCTTAGACAATAGAAATTTATTTTCTCAGATCCAGAGGCTAGAAGTCACAGGCAGAAGTCCTGGCTGACTCAATGTCTGGTGAGGACTGTCTTCCTGGTCAGCAGATGGCCATTTCCTGTATCCTCACATGGCCTGGTCTCTATTGCTTACACAAGGAGAAAGACAGTGCTACCTCTCTTGTGTCTCTGCTTATAAGGACAATAATCCTATCAAGCCAGGGCCCCACATTTATGGCCTCATTTAAACTTATTTAGTCTCTAACACTAATTAGTTCCATCTCCAAGTTCAGCCATTTGGAGGCTTAGGGAGTCAACATATGAATTTGATACAAGCATAAACATTCAAACTATAACAGATGTAAAAATTGTCAGAATTGAAATGGAATCAGTTGTGTTTAAAAAAAAATAATAAAGACCCTGTAAACAGAGTCAGGAAAGCCATGAAGGAAGGATTCTCATGTACAAAAGCATGATAACAAGAACTATCATGAAAGACTGCAAAACCCACAACCTTGCACACACACACAAATACTTCTGTAAGAACATCTGCCCAGCAACTGCCAGTTCAAACTCAGACTAATGCTACCCTTGGTATTAATCCTTGTTACAAAGGACAATTATCTCAAAACAATTATGCAATCTGCCTCGTTTCCTTTAAAAAGGAAGATTACATAAGGCAGATTACATAATTCCTGTGTTTCCTTTGTCTTTCTTTACTTCCCTGAATATACGCAAAGTTCACTCTGGCATGCATATTCCCACTGCAATGCCCATTCTAAATAAATATTTTCTTTTAGACTCCCCTCTGTTATGTAGGATGACACAGAAAACATGTTACAATAACTCTTAAACCTCCTTTCTTCTTAGGATTTTTGGGTTCTGGTCGTAGTTGATCACTAACTTGCCTGGACTCAAACTGAATTTCTCTCCCTCCTGGTGAGAAGAAGCTGGTGCAGCTGCCACGTGTTCTTGGTTCCCAGTCGCTGCCTTTCCAGCCTTGGCCCCTGGAGCTCTCCCCCATGCCCATTTTGTTCAGGTGTCTGCCAAGGGCATCACCTGAGTTCATATTCAGATTTGGGGGCTCACCTTTTTGATAGTTTCTTACTTCTAGCCCCTCCTAGTAAATTTTCAGTTGCTCTACTATGACAGAATTTTACTTGCTGACAAATCAATCTAATGAGACTCTGTTTTCTGCCACTTAAGCTGTGTGTGGACTAGAGAATCCACCCCATCAAAGACACAGCAAGCTCCAAGATCTCACCAGAAGCACTTCTGTCTTTGAAGAGCAGATCCATTTCTATTTGGCCTCTGCTTCTTCACCAACCTTCCTAGGGTTTCACTGAATATACATAGTCAGTGGTCATCCGGAGATTCAGCAAAATGCTAAAACTTTTGGATTTCAGCCCATTTGTGGTGTTCATCTCTTGAAAATGTTCCCTTAAGAATGTAATGATTCTTCTGCCTTGAAAATGAGTTGTTTAGGCTGAAATTTTGCAAAAAGAGCCACGAAGTGCTCTTTCTGCTGATACAGTAGCAACACTATTAGCAATAAATTCTTCTCAAGTTTTTGCCTGCCTTTGATCATTTTCCAATGCCTTCAAATTACTCTTTTTGAAAATTTTCCACATTCTATAATTGTTTTCTGTAGGAAAAATTGCCTGAACTTGTCACATCACCCATCCACCCTACTCCTCCACCAGACATATACAGGCTCCAAAGTCCAAAAATACGTTTTTCCTTTGACAAGAGTATAATGCAAACTCAACATACTACCAAATTGTGCATAATCTATTTTCTGTTTAAATAGCCTCATTTCTTTCCACTCTTTTCTTTGTTCCGTATGCTATAACCATAGTAACTGTATCCCATAATCAATAAGATTCCTAGCCAAAAATTTCTCTAATCCTCCTCCCCCCAAAATAAGTTTTTTTTTCATGCCTTCCTTTCTGCCACGTTGGCTATGTGTCTTAGCAATGTGAGTATGGGGTTCCTCTTCCCAGACATATTCTGGGCCTGATTTACCTCAGATTAGTTCTATTCCCCTTACCATAGATAAGTTTAGGGTTGATAATTTGGAAGATTTTGGAGACATGTAAGGAGAGGTTTACAGAGCTTATTAGAAAGTTACTCTTTTAAGAGACTTTGGGGGATTAACTTTCTTACCTTCTAAACTTGAATGAAGCAGAACTAACAATTGTTGGCAACCAACTTACAATCACAAAGTGACCTTCAAGGAGTACAGATCAAAGGTCAATGCAAATATATTGGGAAATAAAATGAAAGGAAGAAATAAATTCTGGATTCTTGATGGTATCAAACAATCCTGAAAATTATTTGACCTTTGTCCTTCTCACTACAAAGTAAAAAAGTGTCCTAATTGTTTAAATCTATAAAACTTATTTTTCTATGTCTTGTGGGAAAAAGCATGCTATCTTCTTTCTACCATAAAAATAAATGTTCTTGATTTAAGACCTTTTCAATTATGGCTATCTTAATAAGGCTTCTTGTCTTCCCCCAAATCTTAATTTGTCACCTTATTGTGAAACCACAATTCAGAAACAACTTCTTCAGATTATCTTTTCCCAGCCAGCCTGGCTTAAGTGGCCTCTCAATCATTTTCTAGCCAACTTTTCTATTTTATTTCTCCTTTGACCTTACCACTATTTGATACTACGTGAGCCCTATTTTTTCTTTTTATGGCCTATCTTTTCCAGCAAGACTATCACCTCCTTGAAGGCAAACACTCAGTCTGTTATTACTGTATCTTCAAATCCTAGAAGAGGATGTGGCAGCTAATTATCCCTCAGCAAAAAGTAACTGTACAAACATCTCAGTTTGGCTGAAAACAATTTAACGACGAAATATAGTCTTCATTAGAACAGTATTGTTCAAACTTTTGTGATAAACTAGTTTACTCATAAGAGAAAATGTCAATAAAATCATCTGACTTCCATATTGTTTAGCAAGTAGCTTTTTTCTTCCAATAGTTTCTTTGAGATTTATATTCCTCAAAATATTTTTATATGTATTTTTATAATAGAACACTCTCTAACCTTTGAAAAGTATGTTAAAAGATTATTTTTCCATCACTCAAATTTCCAGAAACAAATCTGGTAATTTGAGAGAAGCAGCAAATACTACTTACCATTAGTCAAATGACTTGCATTTTTAATAAATGCTGCCCAAGTGAGGGATTTATTCAGTTAGCCTTTGCAAATTAGCACTAGCTTATTCGCCCAACACATACACAGAAAGTGCTTTAGATAACAGAAATTCTTCATGACTCTAAGAACCAAACAAACTATTCTTGAGTGTTAGAAAGGGCAGTGTGTATTTTGGTGGTGTGAAGGGTTTACAATAATCTGTTCGGATTCGGTGATCTGTTTTCCAAAGCATTGTCTTCAACAAAGTTAGAAGCCAGTTTTGAAAACACAAATTTCTCACTGTCCTTATCTCCAAAAGTTTTGGAAATTTTTTTTTTTTTTTTTTTTTGCAGTTTTTGGCAGGGCTGGGTATGAACCCACCACCTCTGGTATATGGGTCCGGCACCCTACTCCTTTGAGCCACAGGTGCCACCCTGGAAATCTTTATCTTAATAATAAACACTGTAGAGAAATAATGTATGAAAAACACAACTTAGCATTTGCTGAAGCCACTGTGCTCAAGCATTAGCTTCACTGCATCCCTTCTCCACTCCATGCCTCTGTGTCTACCTACGACACCTCCTATACTTCAACCTTAAACATCTATTGCCCTGTCTATGATTAAGACTCACTCTGAGCATGACTTTACCAAATGAAGCCTCAGTTCCCCATTATTCTTTCTTAATTTCATCCTTTTGATGGTAATAAGGTGGCAGGATTGATCACCAAGTTTCATTTCAACTTACGGTATTGATTACAGCCCTATTTAAAAAGATTTCCTTACTCTTTGAGAAGGCTCCAATTGCACATATCATCCTTAGTTTGCCCTTTTCTCTCCCCTTCCATATAACCACTACTTATTTATCTTTTTTAATCCTAGAAATTGGTGATCACATTAACACTTCAAGGAAGATTACCCTGTATGTATCCATTCTTTGTTAAAATACAGTATAAACATGGTAGGGGACACAATATTATAGCTTGAGGAAATCAAGTATTTTTTTTTTCAACTTCAAGACTCATTTGCAAACCAAACTTTAGGACTTGCTGACATGAAAACTTCAAATCTCTTTAGAAAAATAAATTTCTCTTTCCTAATTTGCTTTAGAGGTTGATTTTATGCCTTCCCAGCTGCATCTGGTTTTCAGTCAACTCATTCCAAAACATGACAACATGATACCCACATACAACTGTGGCTTCACCATTACACAGACTGAACGGGCTGGAATGCCTGTACCACCTTGTCGCCGCTACGCGCTGAAGCATTTTAATCACGGAACAGGCCACAAATGAAAATCTGTGAATCAGTGCAGGTCTACGGGACCTCAAAGAGCTGAAGTTTAAAATTCTTCACTGAGACCTATATGCTATGTAGCAGGAAACCTATGCTAAATGAAAGCAAATGAAAGAGAATATTGCCAAAATTCAGTAACTTTTGGACTGATTTTCACATTATAATCCCATTAGGAACAGGATGGAATTGACAATGATCTCCTGTCTTAGGCTGAAACTGGCACTAGCTTTCATTCAATCTTCATCAGAAAATTTATCTAAATAATAATCCCCTTAAAAGGGTATGTTATTAAAATAATAGTGTTTTCCTGAGATAAAATGACAGGAGAGAGCTGATGCATCTTGAGACTGCAACACACGTGTTACATCAATAGTCAGGAAAAGATTCCACGGGCTTTGGTCCTTCTATGTTTACTCATTCTGGTAAATTCCTCTGTGGTACAAGAAACTTTAGGTGACCCAAATTTATATGTCTGTCTATCACCGGTGAAGTATCTGACCGAAGAAGCCAAAATGGTCTTGCGTAGGATTAAGTCTCAAACAATGATATCCAGACCTTTCCTTGGGAAGGGATACCTGAGACTTGGATTACTTCCTAAGTGATGAACTTCAGAAAGGCATCTTTATACATTTGTTAAGTTGAGTGCTGGCAGGTTGAGGACCTGAGAATCTTTCCTTACCAATAAAATGAAGCATCAAAGGTTAGGGTCTCTCATCTTCTTGAATTTTCCTAAAGGCCTAGAGAAAAGCAATTCAGTATGACACATAATAGATAAAAATAAAATGTCACTAGTCTTGCCTTCCACCTCCAAATTCAGCCAATATCATAGGTGATCTTAATGCTCATAAATACGAATTAATAAAAACTTGCCTAAAAGTTATTAAATTACCACAATTCTAATTACATTCCATTTAACTCCACTTCCCTTAGATTTAACATAACAAAGCTGCTCTTTCCTTGACATTGGTAACATAATGCCTTGCTTTTTGACCATAATCTACCATCCTTCCAGCTGTCTTGTATATTTGGATTCATTTCTATTTAACCTAATGGGTAATACAGCCAGTGGTTAAGTGGGTGGGTGCTTAAATCAAGCTGTTTAGATCTAGTCAGTTCTTAGTGGTGTAAACGTGGGCAAGGCCTCAATTTCCTTATCTAAATAAAATAGAATTATCTTTAACCTACTCATAACTACTAAATAAATGTATTATGAAAGATAAAATGAGATAATCTGGAACAATTAGCATAGTGTAGGTGTGAAACATAATATTTTTATTCATTCATTCTTAAATTTTTTTTTGAAGTTTTCGTTTTGTTTTGTTTTGTTTTTTGCAGTTTTTGGCTGGGGCTGGGTTTGAACCCGCCACCTCCCGTATATGGGGCTGGCGCCCTACTCCTTTGAGCCACAGGCACCGCCCTCATTCTTAAATTTTTAAATGTCATTTTAATTTCTTTCACATCCATCGTAAAATCTGGGCTTCATTATTTTCTTTTTTCCACATAAGACAGAGATAAATTCAGCCAAATAATTCTCTGCTTTACACAAAGACCACTTAAAATTTATAGAAAAAAATGCATACCTTTGGGACTAGAAAAATAAACTTAACACCTTAAAAAGGCAAGCCTTTTAAAAGTTAACGATCTCTGAATATTGACAACACAGATGACCAAACTTTAACCTGTTCTTCAAGCATCCCATATTATCCCATTTCTGTAATAATTTTAAATTCTAATAATAATTCCTCCTTTTTGAGACTTTATTATTACATCAACCATCCCTCTTTTTCTTTTATATTTTTACACTCAAGCCTCACATTTCTCTAGATCCAGGCTAACATTTGCTGAGTCCAAAGAAACAGTACAAATGGAAGATCACATACAATATTTTTAACTATTTAAGTTATAAATCAAGCTAATAGAACCTTCTCATTCAACCCAAGGTAAAGTAATGGTCACTAGATTTACTATCACACCTGAAGCAACACCTCTTCTAAGAAAATAGACAAAAAATATAAAACAATGTGTTTCAAAACATTGGACACCACTCAATAAATAACAGTGCTCCCTGAGAGCAGAGGAACAAAAGAAGCTAACCCTACAATTTTTCTAATTTAATGTCTTTGTGAGAGTCTTCAGCCCATGATATGAGGAGGCAGAATCCAGGGAAGAGCCCAGTGGACTGCCTGAGTTGAGAAGACGGAGCTGAGGGAACAGGGAGAGGAAGACGGCTAAAGCTCACGTGACACAGTATAAAAGAGGAGAGGGTTGCGCAGAAGCAGAACCTGTGATGTCTGCAAAAAATCCCTTCAAGCACTGTGCCGAGGAATTGTCAGTGCATGTGTGTGAGAAAACTACTTAAAGCCAGAGGAAGGAAAGATCAGGAACGATGCTCCAGCACACAAACAGCAGCAGGAAGGGTACCTTTTCCCACCAGCCAGGTTAAGAACATTCATCATTCACACGCAATTGGGTAAAGTACTCAGGAGGTCTTGCCTCAGTGGTGAGAAAAAATTAACCCTGAACACTAAACTGGCCCCAGTGGGTTTCATAAAAAGGAAACAAGAAAGGATCAAACTGTTTTCAAGTAATTTAACTGCATCTTAGAATGAAATTCAAGAATATTTTTATATATGCAAACCATATATAGCCTCCAAATAGGTAAAATCCACAATGCATGGTATCCAAAGTTCACAAAACGTGCAAATTAGAAATGACCAAGCATGAAAGGAAAGACAGAAAACAAGAATAGAATAGTCAATAAAATGAAGTTGACCCCAAAGTAATATAGATGTTATAATTAAAATACAATAAAATGGCTACACCAACAGTATTCAGTTAAAATTAAGTAGAGACATGAAATATAAAGAAAAGGCCCTAGAAATGAGAACCATAATGACTAAGAAGTACACTGAACAGGGTTAATGGTAGATTAGACATTTTAGAAAAAAAATTAGTAAACTTGAGACTATATTATAAAAAATATTAAAAATAAAACACACAGAAAAAATATTTTGAAAAATACGACTTAAGATAAAACTAGAGCAAGATGGCTGAATGGAATCTTGCATATATCGTCCCCTCACTCCCTCACAGGAACACCAAATTGAACAACTATCCACAAAGAAATCACCTTAATAAGAACCAAAAAAATCAGATAAGTTCTCGCAGTACCTGATTTTTACACAATAAATGGAAAAGAGGCATTGAAGAAGGTAGGAAAGACAGTGTCACATTCTGCCTACAACCTGGAAGGTACAGCTCAGAGAGAGAATCTCTGTGCTTGGGGGAATAAGAGAGACGGGACTATCGGACTTGGCACTAGAACTCAGTGCCACCTTGTCACAGCAGAACACAACACCAGGAAGAATTATACTAGTGCTCATGAAGGTGGTATTTACACCCTTGACACAGGGCAGTATTCCACTCCAGTGGGAGGAATCTAAGTCCTGGCTGGCTTTACCACAAGCTGACTAAAGAAGCTAAAGGCCCTGAATAAATGTGAATGGCAGTTGGGCTACAGAGAGATACTGCATCCTCTAGGCAATGTCTGGTGCTGCCCTGGTCTCAGAGGTAGTGGGATTGGGCTGTGACCAAGCATGACACCAGATACAGTAGCCATGGCAGTGTGGGCATTACCCCTCCCCCAAGTCCAAGCAGTGCAGTATAGAAGTAGAGAGATAAAGAGAAGAAAGAGTACAGAGGACTTAGTCTTGCATCTTGGGAACCAGCATGACCACAGTAGAACAAGGCACCCAGCAAGTTCCTGAAGTTCCCTGATTCCAGCCCTTTGCTCCCAGATTCAAATCCTAGGCATACCCAGGCCAGAAAGGAATCCACCGCCTTGGTGGGAAAGATCAGTCCCAGAAGGATTTACCACATGCTGAAGAAAGTGGCCCGGGGCCTGGAATAAACACTGGTGGTAGCCAAGGAGTAGTGGCCATAGGCCTTGGGAGGCCTCCTCCCAAAATTCCAGACTGCCCAGCACAGAGGGAGACTCCTTCTGTACAGGGGGAAATTTCACGATGGAAGAGAACAATAGACTTAACCTGGGCACTCGGGGAATTCTCCCTTATCTTCCCTAGTCTACCAAAGCTTTATAGCTAACAGTCCACAAGAGTCACAGCATTCCTGGGGTTAGGGCACCCCCTAGTGACCACAGGATTAGGTAACAACACACAATCCGCTCTAAATTCCTAAAAGTCCCCTCAAGATGAACAGGTATAAAAAAGCCCAAAGAGCAAAGATTAAGGGAAAAAATACCTAATTCTTTATTACTGCCTACAAAAAACCCACTTCACCTGTAAAAAGACACACATACTGAAAATGAAGGTATGGAAAAAGATGTTCCATGCAAATGAAAACTAAAAAGAGAGGTATAGCTATACTTATTCCAAGACTGATCATATCCTAGGCCATAAAACCATTCTCACCAAATTCAGAAAATTTAAATCATGCCATCTTTCTTCTCAGTGGAATAAAACAATAAATCAATTCCAAGAGAAACTCTCAAATCCATACAAAGTCATGGAAATTAAATAATCGAGGGCTGAATTATCCTTGAGTCAATGTTTAAAGTAAAATGGAAATTAAAAGTTTCTTCAAAGTGAATCACAAGAGGGACACATACTTCCAAAAATCCATGAAATACAACAAAGGCAGTACAAAGAGGAAAATTCATAGCCTTAAATGCCTACACCAAAAGACAGAAAGATCACGAATTACCAACCCAATGTTGCATCTCAAAGAATAAGAAAAAGAAGAATAAATAAAATCTAAATCCAGAAGAAAAATAGTAACAAAGCTTAAAGCAGAACTAAATGACAAAGCAATGTGAAGGATCAATGTCACAAAAAGTTGGTTCTCGGAAAAGATAAACAAAATCAATAGACAACTAGCCAGACTAACCACAAATAGAAGAGAAAGGACTCAACCCAAATCAAAAATGAAAAAGGAGACATTACAATTGAGACCACAGAAACACAATATCATACTTGAATACTCCAGACACATACTATAAAACCCAGAGGAAAATTGGCAAATTCCTAGAAACACACAACTTCACAAGACTGAATCAGGAAGAAATAGAAATCCTGAACAATTCAATAAGATTGAGGCAGTAATAAAATATAAAAAAAAAAAAAACCTCTCAATTTAGAAGAGCCCCAAACCACATGGATTCACAGTTAAATTCCGCCAGACCTACAAATAAGAACTGACATTTATACTATAAAAATTATTCCATAACATCCAGATGGAAAGAATCCTCCCTACCTCATTCTATGTAGCCAGTATCATCTTGATACCAAAACCAATAAAAGACACAACAAAAAAAGGAAACTACAGATTAATATACCTTATGAGCATTGATGTAAAAATCTTCAACAAGATATAAGGAAACAAAATTCAGTAGCACATCAAAAAATTAATTCACCATTTCATCCCAGGGAATCAGGATGGTTCAACATAAGAAAATTAAGAAATGCAATTAACTGCATCAATAGAAGAAGAAAACAAAGACTATGTCATCATCTCAATAAATATAGAAAAAGACATTTTATAAAATCCAGCACTCATTTGTGACTTAAATAACCCTCAAAAAACTAGGCAAAGAAGGAACATACCTTGAAATATTGAAACCATACACAACAAACCTACAGCCAACATCATACTGCATGGGGAAAAGTTGAAAGCCTTTTCCCTAAAACCTGGAACAAGACACAAGTGCCCATTCTTACCACTTCTTTTCAACATAACACTGGAAGACTTAGCCAGAGCAGTCAGATATGAGAAAGAAATAACGGGTATCCAGATTGGGAAGGAGAAAGTCAAACTATTCCTTTTTGCCAACAATATCATCTTGAATCTAGAAAATCCTAAATATTCCTCCAAAATACTCCTATAATTGATAAACTCAGCAAAGCCTTAGGCTACAAAATTAATGTACACCAATCATAGCACGTCTATATACTAATAACAGTAAGCTGAAAGTCAAATCAAGTACTCAGTATCCTTTATGATAGCTATGAAGAAAATACTTAGGAATATACTTAACCAGAGAGATAAAAGATCTTTAACAAGAGAACTAGAAAATGCTGATGAAAAAATCACAGATAATATGAACAAATTGATAAATATCTCATGCCCGTAGATTGGTAGAATCCACATTGTTAAAATGTTCAAAACAATTTATATATTGAACACAATTCCTATTAAAATACTAATGTCTTACTTCACATTTAAAATAATAATCCTAAGCTTCATTTGGAAAGGAAAAATAAAAGTCTGAAAAGCCAAATTAATCTTAAGCAAAAAGAAAAAATCTTGAGGCAAAAAATTATGTGACTTCAAATTATACTGTATGACTATAGTAACAACATGGTGCTGGTGTAAAGTAGACACATAGACAAAGGGAACAGAATAGAGGACACAGAGCTATCCAAATTTCCCCCATTCAATAAATGGTGCTGGGAAATTTGGATAGCCACATGCAGCAAAATAAAACAAAACATGTATCTCTTGCCATATGTAAAAATTAATTGTAGATGAATTAAAGACTTAAATGTAAGGCTTGAAACCATGAAAATTCTAGAATAAAATGTAGGAAAAAACTCTTCTAGACATAGGCCGAGGCAAAGAATTTATGACTAAGACCCCAAAAGCAAATACATCAACAACAAAAAAAGTAAATGGGACTTAATTAAATTAAAAATCTTCTGCACAGTAAAGGAGATAATAAACAGGTTAAGAAAATAATTGCAAAGCATACATCAGGCCAAAGGACTAGTTGCCAGAATCTGTAATGAACTGAGACAAAATAGAAAAAAAAATTAGGCCAAAGGACTAGTTTTCAGAATGTATAAAGAACAAAACAGCAAGAATTGGAGCCCATTACCCTAAGTGAGTATCTCAGGAAGAGAAAAACAAACATCACATGTTCTCACTCATAAATGGGAACTAAGTAATGAACTCACACAGGTACAAAAAATGTAAAGGACATCGGAAATAAAGAAAGGAAGAGGATGGGGTATGAGGAGATTAAAAACTTACCTATTGGGTTCAATTAATACTGTCCTGGTAGTAGGCATACTGAAAGCCTTGACTTCAGCATTATAGAGTGTATCCATGCAACAAATACTTTTGTACCCCTTTAATATTTTAAAATAAAAACAGAAGAAATTAAAGGAGAAAAAATATTGAAAGATATTTCATGTTCATGGACTAAAAGAATCAATATTGTTAAAGTGACTATACTGCGCAAAGTGGTCTACAAAATAGCAATGACATTCTTCACATAACTAGAGAAATCTATCGTAAAATTTATATGGAACCACAAAAGACTCAGAGTAGACAAAATCATCCTAATTGAAAACAAAAAACTGAAGATATCACACGACCTGACTTCAAATTATAATAACACAAAGCTATAGTAACCAAAAGAGTATACTACATGCACACATACACACACAAAAACAGATCAATGGAACAGAATAAGATCCAGAAATAAACCCACATGTTTATAGTCAATTCATTTTCAACAAAGACCACAAGAATGTACAGTGAGGAAATAACAGTTTCTTCAATAAAATGGTACTGAGAAAAGTAGATATCCATATGCAAGAGAATGAAATTAGACCCACATACAAAAAAAAAAATGAAAATGGATTAAAGGCTTAAATTTAACACCTAAAACTATGAGACTATTAGAAGAAAACATTGATGAAACTCCAGGATGCTGACGTGGGCAAAAATATCTTGAATAAGACCTCAAAATCATTGGCAACCAAAGCAAAAATGGACACATGAGATCACATCAAGCTAAAACAGTTCTGCACAGCAAAGGAAACAATTCATAAAATAAAAAAAAAACAGAAAGAGAGAAAATATTTATAAATTATTAAACTGTTAAGTGATAAATAGCTGGAATGAACTATGAATGCAAATTCAAACTACTCTACAGCAAAAAATACAAATAATCTACTTAAAATATGGGCAAAAGATATAAATAGACATTTCTCTTAAGACATACAAGTGGTTAATTGGTATATGAAGAAATGCCAAACATCACTAATTATCAGGGAAATGCAAATCAAAACTATAGTGAGACATCATTTCAGCCCAGTTAAAATGGATTTTATCAAAAACACAAACAATAATGAATGGTGATAGGGATATTGTACAATGTAGCAGAAACGTAAATTAGTACAGCCACAATTCAAAACAGTATGGAGGTTCCTCAAAATCTAAAAACAAAACTACCATACAGCCCAGCAATCCCCTACTGGGGATATATCCAAAAGACAGAAAATCAGTGTATTAGGGTGTATGCACGCTCATGTTTATTGCAGCTATTCACAATAGCCACTATATGAAATCAACTTAAGAGTTCATCACCAAATGAATGGATAAGGAAAATGTAGTACATGTGCTCAATATAACGTTTGTTACTCAACCATAAAAAAATAAAATCTTGTCATTAGCAACAACACATGTAACTGGAAAGTATTATGTTAAGTGAAATAAGCCAAGCACAGAAAGACAAAGCTCTCATGTTCTCACTCTTCTGTAGGAACCAAAAAAAAAAAAAAAAAAATTTGATCTCATGGATATAGAGAATAGAATGATGGTTACCAGAGACTAAGAATGGTAGTGAGGATGGGGAAATAAAGAGAGGTTGCTTAATGAGTACAAACATAAAATTAGATAGACTAAGTAAGATCTAGTGTTCCATAGCACATAGTGTGATGATAGTTAACAATAATCGATTGCATATTTTAAAATAACTAGAAGAATATAATTAGAATGTTACTAACTCCAGGAAATGATAAAACTTTATAATAATGTATATCCCAACAACCCTGGTTTAATCATCACACATTATATCACAGAAATATGTACATATTCACACAAATATGTACAACTATTACGTACTCATAAAAGTTAAAAACTAAAAAGTTAAACAGCATCAATTATATATGAATGTTTATCCCAACAACCCTAGTTTGATCATTATATAGTATGTCACATGTACCCCCCCATAAATATGTGCAACTATTATGTAGTCATAAAAATTAAAAAGTAAAAATAATTAAAGAGTATCAGCTAGCTATGGAACAACTTCATGCATCCTAATATACAAATGTGAAGAAGAATATTTATGAAGCACTGTACTCAACATCAGAATACACACACTTTGTTTTTTTTTGCAGTTTTTGGCTGGGGACGGGTTTGAACCGCCACCTCTAGTATATGGGACTGGCGCCCTACTCACTGAGCCACAAGCACCGCCCCAGAATACACATTCTTTATGAGAGTAAACAGAACATTTGCCAAGACAGACCATTCTAAGCCATAGAACAAGTCCTCATAAATTCAAAGACATAAAAGTCATAAAAAGAATGGTCTCTGACCATAATGGAATTAAAATAAAAATCAGCAAGTTCAACATATCTGGAAAATCCTCAAATACTTAAAAACTAAGATACTTCTTAATAATTTATGGGTTAAAAAATAAATAAGGAGGGAAATTAGAAAATATTTTAACTGAATAAAAAAATACCTTGAAAAGAATATACCGAAAAGCAGTTCTAATAGGAAAATTTATAGAAGTCCGTATGGGTTCTAGAAGAGTGACTGGACACTGGGACTCAGAATTCTCAAGTTCTTCAGTAGAGTGTGTCCTTCTGGACTACAGATCCCTTGCTTCGCATGTAGATATGGTCAAAAGACACCAGAGGGTCCTTTTAAAAAGCAGATACTGGCCAGGAGCTCCATTTGCCTGGGCCTAAAAGGAACACTCATAACACACATATGTAAAAGTCTACCTTATTATAAAATGAAAAACAAAACTTGTTCATTTTCTGTACCTGCTTTTCCCCTATTATTTAACCAGAATTCTTGAGATTATATTCTCCACGCCCTCTACTTCCACACCACCATTCTGCTCCCTCATTTATTTCTCACGAAGTGTCTTCAACCACCACAAGCTGTACCTTTTTCCAAATAAGCCATGACCTATTACCTGATTCTCCAATGACATGGAGTCCTAAGACAGCCTCTTACTTTGTATTTCTGCCATGTTCCACGGTGTTGACCACCCCGCCTTCACATTATTCCCTACCTTGGCGTCTTGGTAGTCTAGGTTCCTAACTTTCGTCCCCTTTCTGTCCTTTTAATTCTCCCTAAGAATACTTTGCTTCATGTAACCCACTGAGTGTGAGCAATACCTGTGCTTCCTTTCCTAGCCCTGACATCAAGAGATCCCTCTTTGTGAAGTCACACACGTCCAATTACACTTGATTATGATGATTATGATGTACTCCCCCATTTCTTACTTGGAAGAATCCAGTCACATCTTTATAGATATTTCTGTATCTAATTTCATGCTTTCTTCTTCCATGCTGCTCTTTTTATGATCTTTCTAAAATGTTAACTTGATTTTAAAATATTCAATGCTTTTCACTACCACCAAGGAGCTACTTCCTAGGTAAGTAGGTGCATTTTCCTTTAAGTCTTGCCTACCTTTCTGGGTTTACTTTTCAGCACTCACCTGTGCTCTATGCATAACAGCTCTTCATCTAACATAGTGGCCCATGACTCTGTCTGAAATGCCTATTTTGAAGTTCATCACCAAATTCCTCAACTTTTACCATGCTCAATGTCATGTAAATGAAGGTTTGTTGGACTAGTACCACCCATTCTATACCACATCTGGATTTAAAAAGTAATAATAGCACTACATTTTATTGATTGCTTATCATTCTGCTCACCTCATCACAGCCACCATATGAGGTAGAGAATACTATTACACATATTCTACAATATGGGTAAATGATTAAGGTAAGACTTACAAAGTTTAATGACTTAGATACAGCTAAAAGATAGAGGAGTCAAGATTTCAACTCGGGTCTGTCTGACTCCTAAGCCTGATCCCTTATCAACTTCACAAAATTCTTTCTTTAGTCCTTCCATCATATATAAGTGTATTTTAATAGTAGATCTCATTAGAGTGTAATTGAAATACTTCATTACTATCTCTATTTAATTAAGAAGATATTGAAAGCAGGGATTTTCTGTCAAGATAGGCTAAGTTAAACTGCAGATAAAACCCCTAAAATCGCAGTAGTTTAACACTGTCATCCCTCCTGTCCACTACAACAGTTCTGCTAATTGTGGTCACTAAGGGCCACAGGCTGACAGAGGCTCTCCTTTGACATAGGGGTCCAAGGCAGGAAAATGAAAATCCTGCAAACTCAGGCACAGGCAACTAATAAATTGTGACAAGTAACAAATACATATCTAATAGAAAGGAGGTAGACAATTTAATTATACCATGCACTTATAAACAGGTTAACTATAATATTGTCAAGTGAGTAACCCTAACGACTATCACAATTTTCATGTTTCCTCTGTGCCCAGCACAGTTTCAACCCAAAGTAGTGGTTGACTCAGTAAGTCCCAGTTTGTTGAATAAATAAATGAATGAATGCCTTTTGAGAAACCAGATATGTGTGGGGCTGGAAGACTGGGGGAAAATTTTTAAGCTTACTCCATCTGCATAAGTTTCCCTAAATAAAGAAGTATATAGAGAAAGCAGTGTCCATCCAGATAATAAAGAGCAGTATTTCTAAAGAGGAACAGAGCAGTTTGTCCTTATTTTCTTAGACAATAAGTAGTGCAGGATTTCTTTAGGGAAGTTTTAAATTATCTTGACACAGAGCTTACTAGCATAGAATTTATTAGAAGTCATTCTTTTTATGTGTCTCTAAATTTATGGAACAAGTTTAGGATGAAATAATTTTACACAAAAATTTATACTTCAATGCTGTAACAAGTAAAGATCAATAAACTGTCCACCAGGAAATTTGTCTAATTTTGACTCTGTAGAACTTAAAAAGGTCATTTTTCCTCTTAGCCCCACTATTTTCTCATTTATAAAATGAAAGCATGAGATCAGGTAATCAATAAAATCACTTTCAGATGCACAATTCTTTTTTTAAAAAAATCCTGATTGTCTAATTATAGTATATAAAAAGTTTTTATCCAGTGGTTATAAAACAAACCAGAAATATCTCAAATACATGGCTCACAAGACCCAGATTCTCCTCTTTTTATAATTTATATGCTTAAATTTAAAATAAATTTCTTTTTCCCAAAATAAGACTGCAAAAAAAAAAAAAATAGGTTAAAAATCCATCTTTTCAAAGCACGCTTGCTCAGTTCCTTTGTCTTGGATAGCATTTCAGGGATTAGGTGAAGACAACATTAGCCCAAAATTGTCTTCTCAATGTTAGCTTCCTGTATATATTTCTATTTAGATAGAGTAAAAGTTAACATGACTGAAACAGTAAAAGAAAAAA
Source organism: Perodicticus potto (assembly GCA_963574655.1). Lineage (NCBI taxonomy): Eukaryota > Metazoa > Chordata > Mammalia > Primates > Lorisidae > Perodicticus > Perodicticus potto. The sequence continues at coordinate 20,202 of CAUYRH010026410.1, forward strand.
AAACAGAATTAAAAAAGATTAGCATATATTTAATACTTTTTCCTGGAGTCTGTCCACATAATATCGCTTCTTAGATATTGTGGTAACAAGATCGCTTTTAAAAGTAAGGTGATAGGGTGGCACCTGTGGCACAGTGAGTAAGGAGCTGGCCCCATATGCCGGAGGTGGCAGGTTCAAACCCAGCCCTGGCAATAAATAAATAAATAAATAAAAATAAAATCCTGATTCCTTAAAAAAAAAAAAAAAAGCAAGGTGATAAAGGATTATATTGTGGAGATTAATGAAAATACTAAACATTTTAACACTGTGCAAATGCATACTTATGACTTGGAATGAAATTTCCAGTAACAGCATCTTAAACAGATATAAAGATATAGATGAACTGTGAAAAACTGATGATTCAAAAGCATTTTTCTGTGATTAAAAACAAAGTTTCATGGAATATGGATTTTTAAATTAAAATTTAAGAATAAATTTAATGTTTATTAAAATGTCATATTACATATATTTTATACCTAGACACAGGAAAATTGGGAATTAATTATCTTTTTTTTTTTTTGAGGCAGAATCTCATTCCATCCCCCTTAGTAGGTGCCATGGTGTCAGCTCACTGCAACCTCAAACTCTTGGGCTCAACCAATCCTGTTGCCTCAGCCTCCTGAATAGGTGTGACTATTTGGCGTGTACCACAACACCTGGCTAGGTTTTCCTATTTTTAGTAGAGACTGGGTCTTGCTCTTGCTCAGGTTGATCTCCAACTCCTGAGCTCAAGCAATCCACCACAGCTTTGGCCTCCCAGAGTGCTGGGATTACAGGCTAGACTGAGCCACTGTGCCAGCCAAAATTAAATACCTTATATTTAGTATTGCCCTTTGTTGTACCTAAATGGTTGAGAATTTTGTAATATTTGATGTGGAAATGACTACATATTGTTAACTGAATTTATTAGGTAATATGTAATTTGATATCATTCTTATAAAAAACATCTACCTACATAAAGTTACATATTGTAACACATTCATCAACAAATTGATTATGGTTATCAGTGGTGGTATGAGATTAAGGGTCACTTTTTGCTTTCTATTCTTGCCTCTGTCTGAATTTTCTACCATAAACATTATAATAATTTTGGAATTACAAAAACAAAGGAAAAGAAATTAACATCTTACCTGAAGCTGAATCCACTTTTGTAGAGGAATGGACACCGTGCTTGCAAGGACAGTTACTGATTCTCATCACATTAAAAGGAAATGCTCAGAATAGGACAGTCTCCTGGCAAGGCTAGAGATGTTTTGTGACTTGCCCCTAATAGCTCAATGTTCCAGAATGAGATAAGATCACTCACTCGTTAGTAAGCAAATGTTAAACATTGATGCTTGGTGCTTCTTCATGGGGGTTGTGGGGAAAGAACACGTGAGGAAAGAACACGTGAGGAAAGAGCACATGGCAATCCTTATGCATGCAGCCCGCCCATGTCATTGCTCTAACTCTCCACACCTGTTGTGTATAACCTTAATAAACAGCCACTGTGTAGCAGGCTCCGGGCTCTCCTGCACCTCTGGTTAACCCACCTCTTGCAAGCTAGCACTCCAATCCATGTCATGCCTGGTTCTTTTGTGCAGTGCCAGGAGGCGTAGCGTTTCCCGGCAGCGACACACTTTGAGTCATTATTTGATCTACAACAGAAGTATTTGTCTAATAAGATGCCATTCATTTGTAACATTCCACTCAGGTATGGCACTTTGAATTTCCTTCTCAACTCCACTCTTTTTAATATGAATGAAGTTTTGTTCCTTTTAACTGGTTATTCAAGGAAAAGCAAAGTTCTATATTTGTTATGTATGTTTAGGCCATGAGACACACTGAATGCAATAAACATTTCTTCATTTTCTAGTATTAGATGAATAACTTGGTTTTAATCTTTGTCTTTTTTTTAACTCATCAGGGTTGAAAGTGTTCATTCTCAGATGAGAATCAGAATTCTATGTTGAAGATTACCAGGAAGAAGTATCAAACGAGATTGCCTGTTATTCTGCTCGGCTAGACCCTGAAAATCAAGATTTCTTCTTTTCCTTGGATCTTAAAAATGTGAGCATGTATGTCTATTGAGAGAAGAAATGAAAAAATAAAGGACAGTGACCAGAAGATTATTATTGGGCCTAAAGACCTGAGGCAGCAGCCATGGATAGTGAAGAAACATATTGACAGGGCTCCCTGGATCCATCCTCTGTTTTGAGCTCTGCATTCTTGCTCAGGGTGCTTTGTGGTTTCTTTTGGTTCTTTACTGTAATTTGTCCCTTAAAGATGAAAGCAGAAGGATAGTTGGGTACAATTCTCTTTTAACATATTGTGTTTACTACAGTTTTGTGAAGTTTACTCCTTTTTTTTCCATCTTTGAGTTTAGTGTGTTTGTTCCCTTAAGACCAATGATTTTATAGGCATTGCAACAAAATAAAATATTCATTTCCCATATTTTCGCTTTTACTTGTCTCATCTTTCTGCCTCCTGACTACCCTAATAAGCAAAAAGACGGTCCTACACAATGAATATCTCAAAGAAGCTCAGTCAATTAGTCAAACAATTCATATTTATAGTTGATCTACTCTATAAAAAAGTCTTTACTCCACAAGGAAATTAAGATCTTTATGAGGAGTTAAACCAGTTAGGGAAATGATTAAAAGTGTGGACTGAAAATAAATTAACAACTGAAAGAAAGAAAGTTGAGGTGGGGGATCATGATGGAAAAAACTGGCCTTTCAAGAAAGATTAAAGGTTTTAAGAAAAAGTGACAGATCACACGGCCTTCTAGGCTCAAGAAAGAGCATGGGGAGAGGATGTGTGTGTTGGGGTGCAGTGAACAATCCTGCTTGTAGGGAAATGTGTTCAGATACTGAAAGCAAAAGGATTTCAAGAAGGGAAGAGCCTATTACCCACTTTGTTGTGGAGTGGTAAGAAGTTGCTTAGATGTTATGGATGTACCCAGAGACCACACCAAAATTATAGCTTTCCATAATATTGCTTTCAATCTATGCCAATATTTTAAGAGGTGATTCCTCCAACCAAAACTGTTGTTTTTACATTAATTGACAATGAAAAAAGAATGGAAAAGGGGAGAGAAAAAAGTCAAGAAACCCCATTAGAAAATTGATGGAGTCAACTGGCTCCATTATGAGATAATGGACCTTCAATTAGAGTGGTGGTGGTAAGGGGGCAAAAAAAGTATATTAAGAAAAAATTCAACAACAAAAATAATTCTTGGGTACGGGAAAGGAAAACCATAAAGAGTTAAAGGTGTTCAGAAGCATAAAAAGATTATGGTACAGCTGACAAAAATGAAAACACTGAGATGGAACTCAAGTCACGTGTTTTGTGCCTATCCCAAATCTTTTTCTTTTTTTCTTTCTTTTTTTTTTTTTTTTTTTTGGTTCTCTAAGTAGTGTTTAGTTAGTTATGAAAAGTACATTTTTCTATACATTTAGGTGCTGCAAAAAAATCCTTTTTTGCCTACTCATTTATAAAACAGTTTTTAAACAAAAGAGTATAAAAAGGGCTTTTTAAGACAGTGAGGAAACCCTAAAATGCTATTCTCTGACAGAGAGAGTTGAATATTCCCACTACTCTTTTTGTTTATATATCTGTGAAGTCAAATTTTAATTTTTTGTCTTATTTAGATGACATTAAGATATATCCTATGTTCCTAACGATTGTTTTCACTTAACTCTGAATAAAAAACAAATATGTCCATTTTCCATAGTTAGCTTCTGACTCGACATGCACATGCTCTGAGTTTTAACAGTGCTTTTGAAGTATAAGTGGAATAGAGAATGCACTGTGTTCACTGATATCATTTTGAAACTGTCTGACCCATTATTACATAAAGATGAGCGTTTCACTTAATAAAGCCTTAGAGTAACACAATTTGTTACACCATAATTAAAGATGGACACATCTGTTCCATTTTAATTCAAACCCCTTTGAACATAATTACATAAAGCTGCAAGAACAGGAATTCTCAGTCTTAGAAATTTACTATCAAAAAAAAAATCATTCTGTCTACAGAGACTACGTGGTCAAAGGACAATTTGTAAAATGAAGTCAAATAGATGTCTCTCACTCTGTATCAAAGCATGAAATAAAGTTAAGGGCCCAGATTAAAGTACTGTCCCCACATGAAAGCTTTAATTAGTTAAGGAAAGCCAGGTGAAGGAAAATATTTATGGAAAGTATTAGTATTCCATCCCCATGGAGAGGTACTATCTTTATATATTCTCTTAGCCTGTAGACAAATAAAAAAGGAAGGGAGAAATTCTAAGGATACAGAGGAAACAAATATAGGAGATAGTCAACATCCATGCATTATCTTTAAACTTTCTAATAAATTCTAAACATTTATTCGTATTTATTTATAGAGAAGATACAAAACAGTATATCCTCTTGATAAGGTTTTAGCCATTATATCCAAATTACAGGTATACTTCAAAAATGTTGCCTAGTTTATTTCCCACTATCACAATAAAGCAAATATTGCAATAAAGCAAGTCACAAGAACTTTTTGGTTTCTCAGTATATATAAAAGTTATATTTTCCCAATTCTGTAGTCCAGTAAGTGTATAGTAGCATTATGTCTAAAAATTGCATGCTTAAATTTTTAAAATACTGCTAAAAATGCCAAATATTCTGAGTTTTTTTAAAGTTGTAATCTTTTTGCTGGTAGAAACTCTGGCCTCAAAAATACTGTGCTCCCACTTAATGGGCACAATGGACGTATATGGCATACCTCTGGGGACAGGAACAACTATAATAGGGACTGTACCTAACAAATGCAAACATTGTAATCTAATTCCTTTTACCTCAAATTATCCTGAAATAAAACAAGAAAACAGTACCGCAAAATAAAGGTCTAAGAAGATCCGCACAACGACAATGAAATATATGTGATGTGTGTGTGATATATGCATATATATGCCTATATGTGTGTGTATATATATTGTTGTCTGTGGTTGATGAAGATGGGTATCTGTGGCAATTTCTTAAGACAAAAGTAAAGTTTGTCACATTGACTATTTTCACAAAAGATTCGTCTGTAGCACACAACGCTGTTTGTTATCATTTTGGCCACATTAGAACTTCTTTCAAATTTGGAATGAATAATCTCAAATCCTGCTGCTACTTTATCAAATAATAGTATATAATTTCTAATTCCTTTTTGTCATTTTAACAATGCCACAGCATCTTCACCAAGAGAAGATTTCATCTCAAGAAAAGATTTTTTTTTTGCTAATCCATGAATATAACTCCTCATCCATTCAAATTTTATCATGAAATTGAAATAATTCAGTGAACTCTTCAGTCCTCCATTCTATTTCTCTTGCTATTTCCACCAAATCCACAGGTTCTTCTTTCACTAAAGTCTTGAACCCCTCAAAGTCATCCATGAGGGTTAAAATCAAATTTTTATTACTGTTGATATTTGGACCTCCTCTCATAAATCAAAACTGTTCTCAATGGTATCTACAATAGTGAATCTTTCTCCGAAGGTTTCTTTTTTTTTTTTTTTGACGGAAGCTAGGTTTGAACCCACCACCTCCGGTATATGGGGCCTGTGCCACCTCTGGTATATGGGGCCAGCACCGTACTCCCTTGAGCCTCAGGTGCCACCCAGGACTAATAAATTTTGAGTGTCATGTTCCATGAAATTTTCTTGTCTTCTGACATAAGTTGTTTAATATATATTAAATCATAGCTGTATACATTCATGCAACTGAGATAGGTTTTAAAAATGAAAGTATTTGTTACCAATTAATAAAAATTCTTTCCCCAAGTTAAACTCTACCTGAGATGTGTATTTTAAATTAACCCAAAAAGCTTTCTACTCGTGTTTAGATAAAAAAAAAAAAATCAGGGAGGGCAATTGGTGAGATCACACCTACGGTGCATCTTAGTAGGGTACTGGTGAAACTTATTAAATGTAGAGTATCAATGTCTTTATATAGTGATTAAGAAAATGCTATGAGGGCTATCTCTCACTGTACGATCAAAATGTTTCTGATTGTATATGAAGCACATTCTGCCCTATGATTGCACCAATGTACACAATTATGATTTAATAAAATTATTTTAAAAAAAATCAAAAACAAAAATTCTATTGTGAGTGTTCTTTCTTTTTTATTTTTATTTTTTTTTTTATTAAATCATAGCTGTGTACATTAGTACATCAAGGGGTACAATGTGCTGGTTTCATATATGATCTGAAATGTTTTCATCAAATTGTTTAACATAGCCTTCATGGCATTTTCTTAGTTATTGTATGAAGACATTTGTATTCTGCATTTAGTAAGTTTGCCTATACCCTTCTAAGATGCGTGAGTGTTCTTTCTTATTTGCTCGTTTGCATGGAAAACTTATCAGTAGTTACGTTCTTATGTAAAGGATACTCCTATAAAGGAAACTCACACTGTTACATAGATTAGGAGTCCATAAAACAACAAACCTAACTTTTGTTTGTGAAATAATTTTCATTATCAATCACATCAGACACACCTCTTTAGCTACCAAGCTGTAGCTTCATGGACGATCTACAGAAAGCAGTATAAATGAGTTTGTGTACTACTGGAATTGTTAAGGAAGTAGAGGATTGTGTATAGTTTTATGGCCTCAAGAAACTCACAGTGTTTCTATGCTAGAGACGTGTGTATCAGAACATGAGTGATTAATTCCTATGTCAGAATGCAGATGACTTTCTGTTCATCTGGAAAATACCAATTTTAGATCCTATTAAAGTCATTAATAAAAATCTTCATTAGTTATTAAAACTGTATTTATCTTCACTAAGGGACTATAGTCTATACCAAGACAGGCCCCATTTTCCAGGATTATTATTTAAAGATACCTTATGCTTTACAAGCGTGCAATTGGCAGTGAACAATGTGGAGACATTGACTTTAATTTTGACTCCTGGAACGGAGAGAGCATCTCTCTCCCCACTTGAAATCTCTCCCTCTACCAGGAGCTTTGGTGTTTTCTGTATTCTTTTCTGTAAATCAATTCTGTCTTACCACAGAGGGGGTGGGGAGGGAATAATGTAATGAAGAATAATAAAATACATATATTCAAAAAAAAAAAAGAAAAAAGAAAATATATTTGGATATTATGAATTGGACAAAAGCTTAATAACGAGAATCTGCAGAGAACTCAAATTAATCAATAAAAAAAAAA
>CAUYRH010026416.1:0-23954 GCA_963574655.1 Perodicticus potto
ACAGGCGCCCGCCACAACGCCCGGCCATTTTTTGGTTGCAGCCGTCATTGTTGTTTGGCGGGCCCGGGCTGGATTCGAACCCGCCAGCTCAGGTGTACGTGGCTGGCGCCTTAGCCCGCTGAGCCACAGGCGCCGAGCCCCCAGCCTCTTTTCTAATAGCATTTTCATTCCCTTGTCTTTTACCATCCTTTCCCAATCTAATCTCATTTACTCGGGACCTCTACTCTTCATTTTCCAGGGCACCATGCCTCTTTTTTTTTTTTTTTTTTTTTTTGTGGCTCTGTCCATTATAAAAGAAAAGGTTTGGGACTAAGTAGCTTTGCTGACATTTCCTGAGCATAGTACCTGGTATTAGGCACCCTAAAAATGGTATTGAATGAATTAGGGTAAGTAGCATACTGTACTTGGCAGTAGGCTATTTTGGTTTTTTTTTTGTTTGTTTGTTTTGTTTTGTAGAGACAGAGTCTCACTTTTTTGCCCTTGGTAGAGTGCCTTGGCATCATAGCTCACAGCAACCTCAACTCTTGGGCTCCAGCAATATTCTTGCCTCAGCCTCCCAAGTGGCTGGGACTACAGGTGCCCGCCACGATGCCCGGCTATTTGGCAGTAGGCTATTTTGGAGAAGACAAGCCCTATCTTCAGTTTTTTCAGAATCTGATCACATTATGATCTACCAAAGGGGAACATTAGTGAAGATTCCTAAAGGAAAGGAAAGATACGGTAGTTTTCTTTCTAGGCATTCCACCAGGGCCCTCTCACCTATGATAAACACAAAGGTCTGCCAACAACGTGGAGAAAGCAGCTGGTTTTAAGCTATGCAGAATGAAGAAATGAAACACTTCAGCCTCGTTATGGTCCTTGTTTCATTTTGTTGAGGTGGTAAGTGAAGAATTGTGCCACTTAAATAGTGTCCTATATAACCACACGAACAGAACTATGTAAAAAGTCCTATCAGCCCATGTAAGTACCAACATAGGTATCATGAACACATGCAGGACCTCGACTCCTCTCTTCAGTCCATCTTAGCAGTGTCTACGGCACCTAGACTACAGCTTCCCAGACTGTGGATCAAACATAACTGCTGTCGTTTTTGAGCTAACTCTGGTCATTTTGCACAAGGCCATACGAAGCCTTTCAGGATGCTCATCAAATGGAGAAGATGGGTTGAAGGTTCCCTAATTTAAAAAGAAATAATTCAGAAAGGCGTATAACTGTTCTGGAATAAATATTCTTCCTCCTCTGCCTGCCATTTTCTCCAGACCTGAAGAAAGCTTTCAAGGTAAGCACAAAAAGGGGAAAGGAGGGAAGGAGAAGAGAGGAGATAAAAAGGAAAGAGAAGTATGTTTTCGGCTCGGTGCCTGTGGCTCAACAGGCTAAGGCGCCAGCCACGTACATCTGAGCTGGAGGGTTCGAATCCAGCTTAGCCCGCCAAACAACAATGACGGCTGCAACCAAAAAACTGTGGCAGGTGCCTGTAGTCCCAGCTACTTAGAAGGCAGAGGCAGGAGACTCGCTTGAGCCCAGGAATTGGAGGTTGCTATGAGCTGTGACACCACAGACAGCTTGAGGCTCTGCCTCAAAAAAAAAAAAAAAGAAAAGAAAAAAAGAAAAGTATGTTTTCTACCAGATCCATACTACAGTTTGGCACTACGGAAAAATTCTAGTCTGATTTCAGTAAGCCTGTACAACAGGTTTAAACGTGACCCTCAAAGTTCTCATATTGGCAACTTAAACCCCAATACAACCATGTTGGGAGATGGTGCTAGTAAGAAATGATTCTTAATCACTAATAAGAGGAGGATGGATTAATGTCATTACCGTGGGAGTGCACTTGTTACAAAGCAAGTGCAGCACCCTCTTGCTGCCGAATTCTCTCTCCCGCTCGTTCTTCCACCATGGGATGATGCAGAAAGGAGGCCCCCATCAGATGCTGGCACCTGAGCACTGGACTTCCCAGCTTTCAAAACTGTGAGAAATAAATTTCTTTTCTTTATACATTACCCAGCCTTAAGTGTTCTAGTATAGCAACACAAACTACGACAGACCATATTAAAAGAAATGAACCATGAGTTAGGAGATCTGGGATCTACGGCTAAATTAGCTGTGTAGTCAAAGAATTTCACATTTTTATGTCTCAGTTCCCCATCAGGACAACAAGGGGGCTAAACTACATGATTTCTGTGGTCTCTTTAGCCCTCACATTTTAAAAATTTTAATAGGAGGATCAAGGTTTCCAACTCTGATTAGAATGCAGAAAGTTGCAAAACACTAATACGCTCACCCTATAAACTGCAACAAGCTGGAAGAACTACAAAAATCACAGCATTTAAAACAAACCCAGAGACCAGGCAGCGCCTGTGGCTCAGTGAGTAGGATGCCAGCCCCATATACCAAGGGTGGCGGGTTTGAACCCAGCCCCAGCCAAACTGCAACAAAAGAAACAGCCAGGGGCGGCGCCTGTGGCTCGAGTAGGGCACCAGCCTCAAATACCAAAGGTGGCAGGTTCAAACCCGACCACGGCTGAACTGCAAAACAGAAAAATAGCCGAGCATCATGGTCGGCACCTGTAGTCCCAGCTACTCAGGAGGCTGAGGCAAGAGAATAGCCTAAGCCCAGGAGTTGGAGGTTGCTGTGAGCTGTGTGATGCCACAGCACTCTACCTACCGAGGACGATAAAGTAAGACTCTGTCTCTACAAAAAAAAAAAAACAAAAAAACAGCCAGGCGTTGTGGCAGGCACCTGTAGTCCCAGCTACTCGGGAGGCTGAGGTAAAAGAATCGCCTAAGCCTAAGAGCTGGAGATTGTTGTGAGCTATGACACCACAGCACTCTACCAAAAGCAACAAAGTGAGGCTCTGTCTCTAAAAGAAAAAAAACAAAAAACCAGAGACCTAAAGATGCAAAGAAATCTAAATAAGCTAAATTCCAGAAAATGTAGAGCCCTTCCAGAGACAAAACCATAGCTATTCTCATTCCTAATGAAGTGGCAGGAGAACAAGGAATTTTCCATTGACAAGATCAAGGAGAAACCAGCCAAATTTATAATGAACTTTTAAAGGCAGAATGTGGACTTGGGTAACAGATTAGAATTCACAAGAGGCCCTGCCACATAAACCCCACCTACCAACTCTTCCCTATGGGTCTTTATTGAGTACAAAAGTCTAAAAGCAAGGCAGGAGAGCTGAGTAAGAAAGCCATGAACCAAAAGGTCTCCACCACATCCAAGGCAGCTGCCCTCTGAAGGCGGGAGGCAGGACCAGAAGCAGGAGATAAACACTGCTGAGGCATTCTGGGTCTGCACAGAGTAAGACAGTGTCCCTGATAAGACTGGGTCAAAGAATTACAGCAAAAAACACAAGATAAGGAAAACCTGGGGTGCGACTAGAAAGCAAAGCAAATTTCCCAGCAGCCTGATAAGCTGGGAATTAGGCTGAAAAGCAGTGAGAATGCTCCAAGGTTCAAAATACTGATGGGGCAGAAGTATCTGTAGAGGTATTGGGAGAAAACATTTTCCAACGGTGATAAAAAACACCAACCCACAGATCCAGAAACTTAATGAACTCCAAGCAGGATAAACACAAAGAAACTCATACCTACCAGGGAGAAAGGGAGGAACAAGCAACCAGGGAAAGGAGTCAAAGTATATACTAGGAAGAACAATAAAAATGATAGCTGATTTATCACTACAAATAACGCAAATCAGAAGATAGCAAAATATTTTTCAAGTGCCAAAAGATAAAACTATCTACACAGAATTCTATATCCACGGGAAATATCCTTCAAAAATAAAGATAAACACATTTTCAAGGAGAAAATAAAAGTGGAAAGAATTTGTTTCCAGCAGACTTCTATTGTTAAAAAAATGCTCAGCTCGGCGCCTGTGCCTCAATAGGCTAAGGCGCCAGCCACGTACACCTGAGCTGGCGGGTTCTAATCCAGCCCGGGCCCGCCAAACAACAATGACAGCTGCAACCAAAAATTGGCTGGGCGTTGTGGCAGGCGCCTGTAGTCCCAGCTACTTGGGAGGCAGAGGCAGGAGACTGGCTCGAGCCCAGGAATTGAGGGATGCTGTGAGCTGTGATGCCACAGCACTCTATCCAGCGTGACAGCTTGAGGCTCTGTCCAAAAAAAAAAAAAAAAATGCTAAAAGTTCGTGGTTTTTTTTACTCACCACTATCCTAATGAGGATAAAAGAAATTCTTTAGGCTGAACGAAAGGGATACCAAATGTAACCTCAGATCTATAGAAATGAACAAAAAACCCAGAAGTTAAATATCTGGATAATATAAAAAGCCTATTTAAAAAAATCTATCCAAGTTTAAATGTTTAAAAGACTATTGACTACTTATGACTGCTTAAAGCAAAAATATTAACAATTGTAATTTATAGTACATGTAGAAGTAAAATATGGAACAATTAAGATTAAAGTGCTGGAATGGGGAAGCATGCAATTTCAAGATTTTTTTTCTTTTTGAGACAGAGTCTCACTATGTTGCCCTCGGTAGAGTGCAATGACATCACAGCTCACAGCAACCTCAAATTCTTAATCTTAAGCGATTCTCTTGCCTCAGCCTCCCAAGTAGCTGGGACTACAGGTGCCCGCCACAATGCCCAGCTATCTTTTTTGTTGTACTTATCATTGTTGTTTAGCAGGCCCTGGCTGGGTTTAAACCCACCAGCCCTGGTATATATGGCCAGTGCCCTAAGAGCTATGGGAGTCAAGCCACAATTTCAAGATTAATGTTATTTGTGGACTATTTTATATTATTTAAAATAATTTGTGATAGGCTCATTTTGTTGCCTCAGGCTAGAGTGCCAAAGCCTTACCCTTGCTCACAGCAACCTTAAACTTCTGTGTTAAGTGATCTTCCTTCCTCAGCCTACTAAGTAACTTGAACTATAAGCACCCACCACAACACCTGGCTACTTTTTTTTTTTTTTCTATTTTTAGTGGAGACATGTTCTTGCTCTTGCTCAGGCTGGTCCTGAACTCCTCAGCTCAAGGGATCTTCCTGGGTTGGCCTCCTAGGGTACTAGAATCACAGGAGTGAGTCACCCTCCCTGGACTGAATACCTTCACCCTTTTGAGTCAGTGTCTTTAGTTAATAACAGGCCCATCAATGAAGGACAGTAAAGGGAAGAAAGAAAATGAAATAAATCATCAATTGTAAATCATGATTTATTTTGCAAGGCAGTTTTTTTTGGCCGGGGATGTGTTTGAACCCGCCACCTCCGGCATATGGGGCTGGCAACCTACTCCTTTGAGCCACAGGCACTGCCCTGCAAGGCAATTTTTATATACTTTTATATCAACAATAACAAACCAACACATGAACATTTAGATACATACTATAGATTAACTGATAATTCCAAAGGAACTGGAAATTAATCATGGGATACTTTGAGATGGATTACATGTTTTAATGAAATAACTTCAAGGCGGGGCAGCGCCCGTAGCTCAGTGGTAGGGTACCAGCCACATACACCAAGGTTGGTGGGTTCAAACTTGGCCTGGGCCAGCTAAACAACAATGATGACAACTGCAACCAAAAAACAGCCAGGCGTTGTGGTGGGTGCCTATAAATCCCAGCTACTTGGGAGGCTGAGGCAAGAGAATCTTTTAAGCCCAAGAGTTGGAGGTTACTGTGAGCTGTGACACCATGGCACTGTATCAAGGGTGACACAGTGAAACTCTGTCTCAAAAAATAAAAAGAAAAGAAAAGAAATAACTTCAAAGGGCTCTACTTTCTACTTTAAAACATACAGGTTTAAGATATCAAAAATGAGGGCGGCACCTATGACTCGGTGAGTAGGGCGCCAGCCCCATATGCCACAGTGGCAGGGGGGTGGGGGAGGAGGGTGGGTTCATACCCAGCCCTGGCCAAACTGCAACAAAAAAACAGCTGGGTGTTCTGGCAGGCACCTGTAGTCCCAGCTACTCTGGAGGCTGAGGCAAGAGAATCACCTAAGCACAAGAGCTGTAGGTTGCTGTGAGCTGTGACACCACAGCACGCTACTGAGGGTGACAAAGTGAGACTCTGTCTCTAAAAATAAAAAAATCAAGGGCGGTGCCTGTGGCTCAGTCGATAAGGCACCGGCCCCATGCCATGTACTGAAGGTGGCGGGTTCAAACCCGGCCTTGGCCGAACTACAAAACAAACAAACAAAAGTAGCCAGGCATTGTGGCAGACGCCTGTAGTCCCAGCTACTCAGAAGGCTGAGGCAAGAGAATGAGCTAAGCCCAAGAGCTGGAGGTTGCTGTGAGCTGTGTGAGGCCATAGGACTCTACCAAAGGCAACAAAGTGAAACTCTGTCTCTACAAAAAAAAAAAGTCAAAATTATAATATAGAATATAGCCCAGGAGTTCTAATTTAAGGATTTAAATAACATATTTTGTGCATATTTGTTCTACATTGTCAACTATTATAAAAGCAAAGAATAAATAGTATTTGTTCATATTAATAAAGGAAATCACAGTACTGAACATAAGAGAATTTAGTATCTGAATCTTAGAAGAACATAAGCAAGCTTTTATTGAGAATTATTATGTGTGAAGCATAGTGCTGGGCATATATCCTTAGACTACTCCCAACACTGCAAAATGGATATTATGATCTTTAATTTGGAAATTTCAAATAGTAAATTCAAGATCACACATCAGTGAGAGAGCCAGGATTTGAACCATGTTTGTTAACCAAAGCCCAATCATCTCTCAATTAACAGGGTAATTTTTTTTTAATTGTACCATATACATCTCCCTCCAACTCCCACTCTTTAAGAATAGAGTGTATTTCCTGCAGACAAGGACCTTCTTCTGCATAGCAGAAGAAGAAAAGAAGATTTTCTTTTCATGAAAATCAGAAAATTAACACTGGTAGAGTACTATTATCTAATACTCAAAAACCATTTAAGTTTCCAGTAATGCACTTGAGAGATAAAGGATCCAGTCCAAAATCACGTTATATGCAATTTTTAACATAGTTTTTCCCTTCAGATGTTTAAGGGAATCATATTTTATACAGTTCACAAACATTTATTTACTGAGATTTAGCACGTCAGGCACTGTTTGATGACATAGTGAAGAATAAGATAGACAAGCTACTTCTGCTTACAAAGAACTTGCATTCTAGTGAGGAAAGACCAACAAACAAGACCAATAAACAATGTAGTTTCACAGTTGGCCAAGTGCTATGATCGAGTAACTAGGAAATGACCATTTGAGGAGCTGATACTTGAATGATTGAGAAGGTACCAGCATTGCTAAGAGATCAAAGAGCATTACATAGGAAACAGTATAATAACTAAAACAGTATAATAACAGTATAACAACTAAAATCTGGCATTTTGGAGGAAATAAAAGATGCCGGTATAGCCACAGCATCCAGAGGAAAAGGAGTGGGAACGGAGGTGGAGGTGAGATAGGAACACATGAGGCAGGACTCTGAATTTTACAACAGAGAGTGAAGGAAAACCAAGAAAGGATTTTAAGGAGGCAATCAACATGACTTCATTTACATTTCTGATAGATGATTCTGCCTACTGGGAGGAGAATGGACTGAAGAAAGTAGTTGAATAAAAGTAAAGACCAATGAAAGGCTATTTCAGTAGACTAGGTGAAATGATGGTGGCTGAGATGAGGACGGCAAAAACAAAGATGTAAAACAGATCACTGAATAGACAGATTCAACGGACATTTTGGAGATCAAAAAAACTTGACGCCTGTGCCTGTAGTCGCAGCTACTCGGGAGGCTGAGACAAGAGAATCGCCGAAGCCCCGGAGTTGAAGGTTGCTGTGAGCTGTGTGACACCACGGCACTCTACCGAAAGCGATAAACTGAGACTCTGTCTCTACAAAAAAAAAAAAAAGAAAAGAAAACTCGATGATAAATTAGCTATGGGAATAAAGGAAAAACGGGATTTAAGGATAACTCTTAGGTGCCATTTGCTGAGATGAGGAAGACAGAGAGAAGAACATACGGGAAAATGTTCTATTTTGGAGCATTCCCAGCAGAGGCATTCAACAGTGGCCTGTGGCCGGCTATGAAGGCTTATCAGTGGCAGTGGTTATTACAAAAATTATGCACAGACCTTTCTTATGCTCACAGCTTTCATTAGTGTTTGTGTATTTAATGTATGGCCCAAAATAACTCTTAGATGAGAGTTCATAGCTAGCTGATGGCCACAGCGGATACCCCTGATTGCCTGTGAGTTAACTAAGTGGTAATATCATGCAGACTGATGGATGTCTGGAACTCAGGCAGTAAGTGTAAACCAGAAACATAAATTTGGGAATTACCTACACATAGATGGTATTTAAAACAATGTGCTGGGTGGCGCCTGTGGCTCAAAGGAGTAGGGCACCGGCCCCATATGCCCGAGGTGGCAGGTTCAAACCCAGCCCCGGCCAAAAACTGCAAAAAAAAAAAAAAAAAAAAAGTAAATAAAACAATGTGTTGAATGAGACAACCTAGGAAAAGAAGTTAGAAAAAGTAGCAGGGGGAAGCCCAGTACTAAATTCTGGAATATGACAACACAGAGGCAGGTAAAAGAGAAAAGCCTGTTTAAAAAAAAAAAAAAAAGTGTTAGGAGGAAAACAAAAACGTATCTCATAAACTAAGAGAAGCAGGTGAACAGGCAAATAAGAGTGGCCAGCTAAATTGCTGCTATAAGATCCTGTAAAGACTCAGTAAATGGAAATCTCTTGTAACCTTAACTAGAGCCATTACAGTGGCAAGATGGTGATGAAAACCAGTCTAGAATAGGCTGAAAGCAAAGGAAAGTGGACAGAGCACATAAAGACTTCTTAAAAATCTGCTTGGAAGAGAACCAGAAATGAGGCTGTAGCTACAGGACAAAAACATGGAATAAGGGGAGGGTTTATAGAGAAGGAAGCCTCACTTATAGCAGTGTGGCCCAATAGTGCTTTCTGCAATAATATGCATAGATGATCTGTATCAGCACTGCCCAATATGGAAGTCATTAGCCACATATGGCTACTGAGTAACTGAAAAAATGAGACACCAAATTTTTAAAAAATTTATGTAAACAGGCACACATGGCTAGCTAGACAGTATAGCTCTAGAGTACATTGGTATCTTAATCAAGATGACCGAGAAAGGGAAAAATTCACGATGACGGCAAAAACAGGTCCTTAAGAAGTCAAGAGAAGGAATCTAGAGCACAAGTGGAGGAATCTACAAAGAATACAACACTGAATGAAGCAATGCATGAAATTACAATAACTGGTAGAGACCAACAATATTTAAAATCAGAGTATGTATTAAGCCTCGTTTGTATCTTAAGAATTAGACTAAATCCAAGCAGAGAATGAAGGTAACTCCTATCTACTGAGTACCTATTATGTACCAGGCACTTTCTAAGTGACAAATTATTTGTTACTAACCAGAATCTTATAAGTCTCTATTACAAACAAGAGCACTGATGCCCCAAGCTGTAAAGCAACTTCATGAAATCACACACGTAGTAAACGCCAGGATTTGGACATAGTCTTATCTGACTCTAAGATTAGAATCCTGCATAAGATGAGAGATTAGGAACCATTAAATTTCTGCATCTGGAAATAACACAGCAAAACAATCTCAAAGCTATCAAGAAGTGCTAGCAAGCCTGGAGGTAGAACTAGGCCAGAGGCCAAAACTACCCTTCCAATTCATCAAAATAATCAAGGAAAACTTACTTAAATGCCTTCAAGTAAAAAAAAAAAATTCCTTTATGGAAATGAACAGGAGGAAGTGTACATTCTTACGACTTAGCTTACCTACTTTATTAAACATATTATTGACATATCAATTAGAAAATCAGCACTGTTTCATAAAAAATACTAAAATATCTGAGCATATTAGAAAAGGTAAAAAAGGAAACCTACCATCGCTCCCATTTATTCTTATAGAGTGGAAAATTATTGAGTGTAATCCATTACTAAATTACAGGTTATGGTATTAAATTTATGCTGAGTGCAGCGGCTCAACCTGTAATCCTAGCACTTTGAGAGACTGAGGGGGTAGGATCACTTGAGCCCAGGAGTTGAGATTAGCCTGAGCAATAGGAAGTCCCCTCACTACAGAAGATTTAAAAAATTAGTCTGCCTTGGTGGCACTCACCTGTAGTGCCAGTCTCTCAGGAGGCTGAGGCAGGAGGATGGCTTGAACCCAGGAGTTAGAGGATGCAGTAAACTATGATGACATCTACACACATGCCTGGGTAAAAAGAGACTTGGTCTCAAAAGAAAAATAAAAGACATTTTAAGGTGGCGCCTGTAGCTCATCGAGTAGGGCAGTGGCCCCATATACCGAAGGTGGTGGGTTCAAACCCGGCCATGGCCGAACTGCAAAACAGAAAAACAGCCGGGCATTGTAGCCGGTGCCTGTAGTTCCAGCTATTGGGGAGGCTGAGGCAACAGAACTGCCTAAGCCCAGGAGTCAGAGGTTGCTGTGAGCTGTGACACCATTGCACTCTACTGAGGGTGATAAAGTGAGACATAAATAAATAAATTTAGTATGGGCTCAGCGCCTGTGGCTCAAGGGGCAAAGGCACCAGCCACATACACCTGAGCTGGCGGGTTCGAATCCAGCCTGGGCCCGCCAAACAACAATGACGGCTGTAACCAAAAAATGGCCGGGCGTTGTGGCGGGCGCCTGTAGTCCCAGCTACTTGGGAGGCGAAAGCAAGAGACTTGCATGAGCCCAGGAATTGGAGGTTGCTATGAGCTGTGATGCCACAGCACTCTATCCAGGGTGACAGCTTGAGGCTCTGTCTCAAATAAATAAATAAAAAGAAAAAATGTAGCTTGTAATTCAGTAGGTCTAAGATGAGGTCAAGATTCTGCACCTCTAACAAGTTCCCAGATGTTACTAATACTGTTGGCCCAGGAAATCACACCTTGAATACCAAGGTCTTAGATCTCTCTAGGCCAGTGATTTTCAACTGATGTGCCATGAGAGAATATTAGGTGTGCCTCAAAAATTTTTAAAGATCATTAATCAATTTATTTTCAAAAGTAGTCCAAAGCACAGTAAGTATATTCTTTTTTTTAATCAACATAATTTAAGTGTGCCACAGAAGTTTAACTATAGGTTCAAGTGTGCCATGAGATAAAAAAGATAAAAAAAAAACACTGCTAAAAAAAAAAAAACTGCTTTAGGCCTTGGTTTCCTTAACTGTCAAATGATGTACCTGGGAAAAGATAATGTCCATAACCCCTTTCAAACACTAACATTTTATAGCTTTACGGCTGTACAGAATTAAATGCACATAGATTTCTACTCTGCAGACTCTTCCCCGTAGAAAATACTAGGATTCTAACAGTTTTTGTGATACTGCTTTTTTCTCATGAAAAATCAAATTTAAATTAAATCAATGAGAAAATGTGATTTGCTATCTAAACATCCCATCTTGTTATAACTTTCTAGAAATAGATTTTGAAGGTTGACATATATGAAAGACAAACCTTTTAAAACTCTATCAGAGGAGCACATTATATTTACCACGCAAGGGAAAAACCAATGCTGGAGTCAACCTACACCACTGACCTTAAAAGCATCAGCAGCTGCACACAAAAGCAACTCCCTGGAAAAAGTCATTAACTGATGTCACATTACCATTTTTGCAAAGTTTCTAGGTATTGCTCAATAAAAAACTGAGCAAAATTCTCATATCACAGGCAGGTTGTAGCAATTTAACAGCCCCAGAATAGGCTGAAGGAACTGACAAGGGCAGCCAACAATGCCACAGAGA
Organism: Perodicticus potto; assembly: GCA_963574655.1. Classification (NCBI taxonomy): domain Eukaryota; kingdom Metazoa; phylum Chordata; class Mammalia; order Primates; family Lorisidae; genus Perodicticus; species Perodicticus potto. The sequence goes on from CAUYRH010026416.1 coordinate 11,754, forward strand.
ATTTACTTCTGAGGCATCTTCTATTTTAACCGGGGCCTTAGAGTAACACAAGATTCAAACGGGAATGCAAACCAGGAACTGGATAGCAGTGGCAAGAAGGTTCAGCATTTCATAAAGCAATACCCTGAAGAAAGAAGATAGCCTAAGATATCCAGTTTGTGTTTAAATGCTGAATTATGCACAATAGCTAATTACTTATATTCTAAAACAATTACACTGGAAATACATGTTAAACCTCTAAGTAATGTGACACTTTGAAAATCTTCAACACTTTTATATTTGTGTTATTTCCTTTAGATTTTTTTCATTTGGATTAAATTTTGTTAAAATTCCTTTACAGATAAATCATGCAACACTCTTCCAAAATATTTCCAAAGATTTAATTCACATTAACAATACATTTTACTGCCCACAAAAATCTTCAAATAAATCTCTTTGAGGCTGGAGGCTGTAATCACAGCTACTCAGGAGGCTGAGGCAGGAGGATTGCTTGAGCCCAGCAGTGAGCTACATTGTGCCAATGCACTCCAGCCTGGGGAACAAATGGAGACCTCATCTCTTAAAAAAAGAGAGAGAGAGAGAGAGAGAGGGAGAAAGAAAGAAAAGAAAAAAACAGTGTGCATGAATGAGCATGTATGGGGGGAGGGCGGGCTCTGAAGAAATAGCATACATAGAAAAACTGAGTGAAGGGGAATGGGGTTTTTGTTCTTCTCACTTTTAAAACAAATTGCCATTCTCAATCTTTTTTCCTCCTCAATTTTATTTTAAGCCAACTTGCTAAATGTTGGCTGTTTTAAAAATCACTCAAAATATCTATCTTATCACTAAGGTTCAATTTAAAGTACTATACTTGGAACTCCACATTCAATTTTTAAAAAATGATGAGGGCTTGGCGCCCATAGCACAGTGGCTACGGCACCAGCCACAGACCCCAAGGGTGGCAGGTTTGAAGCCAGCCTAGGCCAGCTAAACAACAATGACAACTGCAACAAAAATTAGTTGGGCTTTGTGGTGGGCACCTGTACTCCCAGCTAACTGAGAGGCTGAGGCAAGAGAATCGTTTAAGCCTGAGAATTGGAGGTTGCTGTGAGCTGTGACGTCACTGCACTCTACAAAGGGTGACAAAGTGAGACTCTGTGCCAAAAAAATAAAAATTAAAAAATTAAAGATGATGAAAAACAGTGCCTATAATAGGATTTCAAGTTGTCTTTATCAAAACAGAAAATTCATATAAAATTTATATATATAATCATGTTTTAATCATTCCATCCAAGTGAAATGTTCACATTCACAGCCATGTCTGATTATATATTAAACTGTTGGTACCTTTACAACACTTATTTAAACCAATAATTTCTAAATGCTATAAAGATAACTTTTAAGTTAAAGATAACCAATAAAAATATAAGATCAATTTCTGACATCACCATAAAAGCACTGTCTGTCCTTTATAAATAACCTATAACAAATCTCTTTCAATAGAAGCCAAAAACTGTTAATTATCAAACATTTAATTTCAGCGACTGACCAGCAATTGATTTTACCTTTCCTATCAACTGATGTTACACAATACCACCTGTACAGGGTATATGACATCCTTTTAAAATGCAATTTAAGAAGCCATTTTTAGAGAAACTGCTGTTGCTCTTCAGAGAAAAGAGAGGGGAGAATTATAACATGGACAGAAACATTTTAGCCTATCATTAAAAAAAAAATACAGTGTATAAAAAAAAAAAAGAGCCACGTAGCAATCCGTGGGCAGGATGAGTCATCACCTAACTCAAAACTTGCAGCAGAGCTTCTAAGCTTCCTCCTACCCGACCCCATCCTCTCAGCAAAGTACCCTGAGTCAGCAAACCTTTCTATTTTGTCAGTTATGATTCTCACGATGCTCAAATGAACTTATGTAAAACACCTCAACACTTTTTATGCTAACATTTCAAATTAGAATGTATGCTTCTTCTATGGCAAAATTAACTGAGGTTCAAATCATTGTTCTCTAGAGTCTTGTTTAATCATAAAAGTAGCCAAAGACCATTTTAATCCTCTTCTGCATATAAGTGAACTCCAGAATATTCCGATACAAAGTTTTTTAGACAATTCTCCACTTTCCAGTATTCTTCCTAACAGTAATATCTAGGTGATAAAATGTGTTCTGCTCAAATCTATATTTCCTAGATGACTGCAATTACTAAATTTAGGACCCAATAAGTGATTTTACAAGTTTAACAAGGCAATTCTTATTAAATGATAGAACATACTGTACATGGAAAAAGATTCTGCACTTTGGCACATATCAAGCACTTCATAAACATATTTGAAAACTACTGGCTAAAGATATCTAAAGTTTCTTCCACTCAATTCAAAATTATTTTTCAAACAATTAAAATCTGACATTTCTAAGAAGAAACTCTAGAGGCAGGCAATTCCATTTCAGGGCCAGGCCCGGTCTGTACCCTGCATTCTTCTAGTCAGATCATTCTTTCCATCTCAGTTTCCCAACGTTAAAGAAAGTATGTTCAATTACTACTCTAAGAAAATAAACAAGATAGGACAATCAGTGATTAGAAAATTACTCTCGAAGCTCTGTGCTTCATTTTACGGAGTGTTAATTTTGCCCCCCCCTCCGACAAATCACCTGTATCCTTAAAAAAGTTAATACTGAGCCTAACTTAAAGGAATTTTTTACCAATGAACAGGAATTACGCTGCTAATACAGTAGGTTTCTAATTCCAACTCACCAGTTCCCTTGACTGGCGAATTGGTCCCTTCACTGGACCTTTTCCCATGAGCAAGCAAAAGAAGAAAATAAAACAGGAAAAGAATCAAAAAGCTCCTACTGCACAGAGCTCCCCCATTACCACCACCTGAACCGGCTGACTACACTAGCCAAGGAACAAAAGGCGAGCAAAACACCTTTGCTTTACAACACCATTCACAAGTCAGATTAAATACACAGCAGAGAGAGGAGGCCCTTTTTAGCGAACCGACAAAGTTTTCATCTCGGTACTTTTACAGACCTCCACTTGACGTCCCAAACAAAGCTAAGGAAAGGCGGCAGGGGAGAGGGGTGAGAATTTCCGTCTGAGACAAGTTTTCAGTACCTCATTTAGGTCTAGACTCAAAACGAGCGGACTTCGGGGTTCTGAGACGAGCAGGGTGAGCGGGGCGCGCTACGCCACTGGAGACTGCCCGGCCGGAGTCAGCTGAGGCCGAGTCACCCGAGTGGGATGGGGGAGGAGACGCGGGAGCATTTCGTAAGGCACCGTGCCAGGAAGGCGAGACTCCGCGCCACCTCACGCTACCCGGGCCACCGCCCCTCGCCCGCCCGGCCGGCCGGCCGGCCCTCCGGCCCTCCAGCGCGACCGGGCTTCGAACCCGCGGAGCTGGGCGCGGGCAGCGGAGCGGGCGCGGCCGGGCCCGGAGACCCGCGAGGGGCGTGCCGGGTGGGAGGGGCGCGCCGGCCGCTCCGCCAGCCCCACGCGGGGACCCCGGCCCGCCGCCCGCCGCCCGCCTGCCCGCGCAGAGACCCGCCGGCCAGGCCCGAGCGGGCGGGCCGGCGGGCGGGCCGGGGGCGGGCGGGAGACCGAACAAAAGCGCCTTTGTTGAGCTGCAGGCGCCGGAGGGTCACACACAATGGAGGAGGGAGCCGGCTCCGCCGCCGCCGGGCCCGCCGCGGCGCCCTCCCGAGCCGCCCCGCCGGCGCGCCCCGCACACGTACACACACACACTCACGGGACTTCTCCGACTCATCGAGAGAGTGCGGGGCCCGCGGACAGCCCCCAGTGTCGGCTCAGGTCTCCGGCTGTGCTGGCGGCAGCGGCGTCTCCGAGGCTCTCGCTTTGCCGCAGTCGCCGCCATGTAACCCCGAACCGCGAGAGAAGGCGAGGGAGAGGGGGCGGGGCCTGGCTGAGGCACGCCCCCGACACGTCACAGGCTCACTCCACGGGTTCCCCCGCCCCCGCCAGCCCAGCGAGGTTGCACGCGCCGGAATTTCCAACGCCCGTGACTGAGCTCCGCGCGCTGCGGGGGTGGCAGGAGAGGCACGCGGCTGGTCCGCCGCCTCCGGTGGGCTGTTTCCTATGGGCTGGCGGGGAGGAGGACGGACTGGGCCCTTTCTGCTCTGCTACCTGCCGCGGACCTAGGGCACAAAGTGATTTAACTCCGTGGGACCTTTTACTAAGCACCTACTACGTGCAAGGCACCAGGCAAGCCGAGAGAAGAACATGGGCCTTCGCTACGGGAAAGCTAGACCTCGAGATGGTTGGGAGGCGACAGCCAGAAGTACAAGGCAAACGTCAGAGGCCAAGTGTTTAGAAGGTCATTGATTCTGCCAGGGGTGTGAAGGAAGGCTTTTAGGAGAGGTGGCCATGTGTGGCCTTTCTGCTAGCTCCAGGACCTGGGGAGGTGGAAGCGTTTTTGCCAAGGGAACAGTGTGAAGTACCTGGCTTGTTGCAGAAACCGGGACTAGGCCAATTTGACTGTATTTGGGAAAGGTAAATAGATGTCTTCTTGGGCTGACTTCTTGGCTAAAGGCAAACGTATTACTTATTATGGCTTATTGAGTCTAAAGACGCTTTCCAGTAGCGTCTTAAATTAAGGGAAATGTAAGTAAGTGTGAAATTACAGAGGTCAGCATATTTTTTCAACGACTTTATCACCATACCAGTGAGAACCCTATTGAATCCCCTTATCCATTATTATGTGCATCTCAAGGGTGAGGCAAAGACCGCTTCAAAGATCACATAGTAACTTGAAGTTAAGTGGTTGGGATGAACTTAAATTTTTTATGGTTAAAGCAACATCTGAGTACCACGTGTGAAGAGGAGGTAATCAGTGGCTAAAACCCAGAGAAAGGGCTTGGGGCCTGTGGCTCAAGCTGCTAAGGGGCCAGCCACATACACCTGAGCTGATGCATTCCAATCCAGCCTGGGCCTGCCAAACAACAATGATGGCAAGCTCAGCTCACCCACCCTCAGGTGGAAATAAAGACCAGTGTTGCCTACACAGAACCTGGACTCCCATTTCCTTTCATTCATACTTCGGAATAATCCTTTATTTTTAGTCTTTGACCTCTCATTTCTACAAGACGAAGGGAAATATATATAAATCCTCACTGATCTCAATAATTACTGTCAGAGATTAGACAAATGGTCAGAGACTGCCTACATCCAGGCCTTTCTCCTCCTCGACACAGTCCTTCTCTGTCTTGTGAACCCTCTCAGATTTTCCTTGGGTGGGCCAAAACACCCCTCCCCACCCATCTAAAACTTCATTGTCTTCTTTCAACCCAGTAGACAACCCTCCCCTCCAACCCCTCTACAGCCCCCCTTCCCTCAACCTCATTGATATCTGTAGAATTCCTACCCACGGAATTCCACCCCATTCGCCTCTCTCTGTACCTGCCCTCTGCTGCTTGTGGTAAAGAGAAAAAAAGTGGTGGAACAGGGAGAGAAAAGAAACATGGAGGAAATCTAAAAATTGCCCCAGGGCCCTCAGACCCCAGCAAGATCTCATTGATCTGGTCTTCAAGGTGTGGCAGTGCCTCTTAGAGCTCTAGTTTTTGGCTTCTGCCATTAGACAAAACCCAGCTACTTCTTGAAACTCCAGGGGGCACACTGAAAAACAAAATCTCCCCCAGGACCGTGGTTTAAGTTCAATAAACCAGGCCTTTGGGCAAAGTAGTACCCGAATCCAAACCTTCCCCAAAACCATGTCCAGCCTTGGAAAGTTTTCACAGAAAGACTGCAGGTCTTTCTGAAGATCTGCAGTTTTCACAGAAAGACCAGGTCTTTCTGAAGATCTGGTTTTGCAGTCACTCCAGGACCTAGCAAATTTCCCGACCTTCTAAGCCTAGGTGCAAAAGACTGACAATCCCCGGAAAATCTAAGACTGACAATCTCCAGAACATCAGGATGCCCTCTGGATGTCTTCCTAGAAAACTAACTCTGGGTATTTTAACTAGTGGAAGGTAAGCCAATTTCTTTCACAGGAACAATTTTTTCCACACTGCCATCTTATAAAGTCCTCTAAAACAAACAGATCTTGGTGTTGGGAATGGATAGTAATTTATGGTCCCCTCAGACTGTTCCACCCTCTTGGTGCTGGAATCATGGCCTCCTTGGTTATTTCCTATTTTAGGGCCACTCAGTATGATTTTTCTCACGCTCAGTTTTGGATCAGTAATCCTCTGTCTCATCTCTCAATTTATTCACCAGGCAGTCAACTGGGAAATAACTGCTCATATCCTTGCCCTATCTGGATATCAACCAGTTCAAACTGAAAGCCCATGAAAGTTCCTGTAAACACCACTCCCATCCCTCTCCCATTTTCCATTTTCCTTTTTTCCTTGCAGGTAGTCCATGCCACCCCTTCTCCTTCAGGAAGCAGTCAAAGAGATACCATGCCAATCATCCCACCTCCTTATAGTATGCTAAAAAGCTCAGGACGATAGAGTCAAATAGAGGGACCCACCCAAGTGGAACCGACCTGCCCAAATACGATGTCCCACCTAGGCAAGAGAGAACATGCCCACCTCCACACTTCAGACCCCTTAAATCCCCATCCCCCTTAGCCCACCTGCTGACTTCCTTCTGCTCAGTTCACCTGAACCTGGGAGGAAATAAAGGCCAATGTTGCCCACATAGAACCTGGACTCCTTTCCTTTTGTTCATGTTTTTATTCCTGTCTTTTACCTCTCGTATTGTTTACAGCAGTAAAGAAGGCCACTAAATTTACCTTAATCTTTGTATTATCTAAAAAGAGTAAGGTCAAGGATGAAATGATTGTAAGATGTGGGAGATCTGGTTTAAGATCACTCGTTCAGGCTTGGTACCTGTGGCTCAAGCGGCTAAGGCACCAGCCACATACACCTGAGCTGGAGGGTTCGAATCCAGCCTGGGCCCACCAAACAATGATGGCTGCAACCAAAAAATAGCCAGGCGTTGTGGTGGGCGCCTGTAGTCCCAGCTACTTGGGAGGCAGAGGCAGGAGATTTGCTTGAGCCCAGGAGTTGGAGGTTGCTGTGAGCTGTGATGCTATGGCACTCTAGCCAGGGCGACAGCTTGAGGCTCTGTCTCAAGAAAAAAAAAAAAATCACTCTTTCATTGAGGAAGACTTACTCATTGCAAGTAGGCTAAACTTGTGAGATAATAGTTTAGAATGGGTGAGCAGAGGAGGGAAAGGTTTTGAAGCAAGTGTAGAAGAGTAACTAGTTGTTTGTTAAGCCCATAGAGTAATCTTGTTGAAGAGAGGGCTATTTACCCTGATGAAGTTAGTTTAGTCAGCAATGTGTTGTTCAGATAAATAGATTTTGAGGCAGTTCCTGAAACCACAATAAAGTCATTTATAACTTCATCTTCAGCAAGAACTTCTTAGAATTAAAAATCATATTTATGCAGATAGTTGAATTAGAAACTCATGTTAATGATGTTGGTCTTAGTTCTTAATTCCATTGTGTGGATATAAATAGTTTCTGTTCTCAGTATTTTTTTCAAACTACAAAGATAACGCATTAGTAAGTAATGAAATCATTTTAGTGGATTATGACCTGTAACATTTTTTCTTAATGAAATAGAGCAAAAAACTAAATAAGAGAACATCACCCATAATAAAGGGTAAACATTGTTTTATGAAACTTTTGGTTATGTACTACATTTCAGCAAATCTAAAATGTCCTTATTATAAGATGTGTCATTTTATATACTATTAACTTCTGTCAAAATATACCTCATTGCTGCATCCTGATTTCAAAATATTAAAATGGAAAAAGTACTTCTTAAAATGAATGAAATATAAGGTTTATATAAATGTGTGTATACTGGGTCACAATGCAAAATTTATTTCTATCAAAACTTATTTCTGGCTCGGCGCCAGTGGCTCAATGGGCTAAGGCACCAGCCACGTACACCTGAGCTGGTGGGTTCGAATCCAGCACGGGCCCACCAAACAACAATGATGGCTGCAACCAAAAAATGGCTGGGCGTTGTGGCGGGCGCCTGTAGTCCCAGCTACATGGGAGGCGGAGGCAGGAGACTTGCTTGAGCCCAGGAATTGGAGGTTGCTGTGAGCTGTGATGTCATGACACTACCCAGGGCAACAGCTTGAGGCTCTGTCTCAAAAAAAAAAAAAAAAAAACTTATTTCTATTTATAGCTTATTAATACTATGAACTGTGCTATTGCTAAAAGAGTTTGAAAGCCACTGTTGTGGTAAAGGAATGTAGGAAAGCAATGGTAAGTACAGCATGAGATGAATGCTTCCTAAGCAGAGGTGCAAATTACCGGCTCTTGTTGGACTGTAATGGAAGAAACCATTGATGAGGACTGAACACATAAGGAAAGGTTCAACTGGAAGAGAAAACATTTGGGCTGGGTTTAATTCCATCACATAGTATCTGGGAAAAGACAAAGGCAAGAGCATGCAGGATACCTTTTAGAAAACGGGAGAAGTCTGACAGGTTTGGGAAAATGAAGATGAGTTAGTACTCAATTGAGAAGGCCTTGATTGCAATGCCTACACTTTTGGGTTTTATGCCAAAGGCAGTAGGAGAGGAATTTAGAGGACATAATTCAAATTTTAGAACATAACTGGAGACCTGAAAAAGGTAAGAGAATCTATTGTTTTTCTGCCCTGCATCCAGTTGGCTATATTCTGGTAACAATACTCTAATATCCTTTAAGGAACCTCCCTCTCCTAAGTCAGAATTGTGTCACAAGTGACAGAAAAGCCAGACCAAACTCTGGCTCATGAAAGAGCAGGTAAATGTGCTGACATGGTTTTTGCATCCCTGGTGGGCAAGGAAAAGAGATGGATAAAATGGGAGATATTCTTCGGGCAGAGTAAAATGGACTTGGTGAATGCTTAGATGAGCGAAGGGTAGGTCTTGAGTCACTAAGTTGCTCCCATTTCACCTCCTTGACTTTAAATTCTTCCTTTAGGCTACTTGTTTTATCTTTTTCCAGTTAGATTACCCAATGAAAATAAACTGCCAAATATCATGATTTTCAAAATGAAGGCTAAACATATTTTGACAATATAGACTACTGAGCTTATTATTAATCCCTTTAAAACTTCTAAGGCAAACATCGAAACAGTGTGTTAGGAAAAATGTACCAGGCCATTATGGATTCTTTTCCAGAAAGTCATTACAAAGAAATGCCACTTCCTTTTTGATAGACATGTTACGTTACACCAAGATGTAGGTCATTTCAGGAAGGTGATACACCTTTGTGGATAAGATGGGAGAGATGTGGGTTTAGATTATTGCAGAGAAAGTTGATTCAAAGGGTGCATGATAACCTTAAGAGAACTCTCAAGAAAAACCACACAGATTTTCCCCACTTTGTCTAGTCCTGAGTAATATTTTTATTATGTTTAAGATATTTATTAAATTTAAGGAATATTTAAAACACAGATCAGAGTGTGATAGATTTCAGAATACTTTTTCAAAATCATCTCTGTGGGTTGTGATGCCTCTTTTTAAAAAGACAACATTGGACTACAATAAATATAAAAGTAACGTATCTTTGTTCAGAAGAAAACATTTGCAAAGGGCCAGGATTTGAGAGGCATGGCTTGACCTGATAACATGACAATAAGTTATGGATATTCATGCAGTGTGAGCAGCCACACACACACAAAAATGTACCAAATATAACAGAATGTGTTAACAGAAAACAGCATCCAAGTCACAGGGGGATACCAGACCTGTGCTAGTCAGCTCAGGTGCCCAAATACAGAATGCTACATGAAAAAAGCTACCACACATAACAAATTAAAGTTCCTTAGGAGATAGCCAGGAAGGGTGCAGAAATCATGTTCTATAAAAAAAAGATGCACGAATTGGGTCCACTTAACTGGTGGAAGAGAGATTTGTTGGGTAATCATGCAGAGGAGAGAGTTCAGATCTAAAATTGTTGGGAGGGCAATTTCCTGGCTCAGCATAGGAAAGGCCTGTTTTGGATATTGGAACTGAAGCACAGTGGACAGGACTTCCTGGTGAAATGAGCTCCGCATCACTGGACGCATTAGATCAGAAAACAATGGCCACCTGTCAAGGATGCTATAAAAGGAACTGCTGGGGAGAGCAGGGGCTTACAGCAAGGCAGCCATCATCTCCAGCTTGAAGCTTCCTTGTGTCTGTGTTTATACTCAGACACAGCTTCCTAGACATAATTTCTAGAACACATTATAACTTGTTTTGTAATGAAAACAACTTTCTGTTGAAGAAATTCATTGTCAAGTAAAATTTATTCTGACCATGAGTTTTATTATTTGTGATACTTATGTCCTATAAAGTCACTGAGATCTGCAAACCTCTTGTTACAACATTTTCATTAACCAGTGAATACATAACCTTGTTTTATGTGTGTTTCTGTTTAAAAACACCTTATTTAGGCCCCGGGCAAAGTGGCTCAAACCTATAATCCTAGCACTTGGGAAGGCCAAGGCGAGTAGATCGCTTGAGCTCACAAGTTTGAGACCAGCCTGAGCAAGAGTGAGAGACCCTTTCTCTACTAAAAATAGAAAAACTAGAGAGGGGTTGCGGTGGGAGCCTATGGTCCCAGCTATTTGGGAGGCTGAGGAGGGAGGATTTCTTGAGCCCAAGAGTTTAAGATTCTTCTGAGCTATGATGACACCATAGCACTATACCCAGGGTGACAGAATGAGACTCTGTCTCAAAAAATAAATAAAATTTTTCTTTAAAAACCTGATTTAATAATAATTATTGATTCATTAACATCGAACTCATAGCTAATGGCACTATAACTCATGCCTGAATGAAGCTTATTTAACCCATGTATTTATCTGTAAGAAACTTCACAGCTTTCTTGTGCTTACAAATTCTGAACTGCACTTGAACGATACAGTTGAGGCTACTTTAAACAGCAAAATCACCAGAAAGCAAAATATGTGATGGTTAGGCACGGTGGGGCACACCTGCTGTCCCAGGTACTTGGGAGGCTTAGGTGGGGTCACTTGAGCCTGCAAGTTTAAGCCCAGCCTGGACAATATAACAATGCCTCCATCTCTAAAAATAGACAAGACGAAAGACATGATAATAAGTAGACAGTGGAAAGGATCCTTGCTTACAGTATGAGAGTTGAAACAAGGCACAGTGGCAGCTTGTTCAACCTCAGCTGTTAATGTTTGTGTAGAGTGACACAAATATTTTGCTACTCCGTGCATGTTTGAAAATGACTGCAAAAGTGCTATATTGATTTTGGGTTTATAAATAAATTTTAGCAATAGGCAAATGTGCAAACACAGAATTTGTGAAAGATTGGCCAAAGTTAAAGATTATGGATAGAATTTTTTCAGTCAAAACTCAACAAAGGCCAGGCACAGCGGCTTACACTTATAATCCTAGCACTCTGGGAGGCCAAGGTCGGAGGATAAACTCAGCTCAGGAGTTTGAGATCAGCCTGAGCAAGAGTGAGACCCCACTTTTAGAAAAATTAGCTAGGCATGGTGGTGTGTGACTCTAGTCCCAACTACTCAGGAGGCCAAGGCAGGAAATTCTGTCTAAAAACCAAAAAAACAAACAAACAAAAAGGCCAGACATGGTGGCTCATGCCTGTAATCCCAGCACTTGGAAGGCAAAGGTGGGTGGATTACCTAAGCTCACAGGTTTGAGACTAGCCTGAGCCAGAGCAAGATCCTGTGTCTACAAATAGCCAGGCGTTGTGGTGTGTGCCTATAGTCCCAGCTACTTGGGAGGCTGAGGCAAGAGAATCACTTAAGCGCAGGAGTTTGAGGTAGCTGTGAGCTATGACACCATGGTACTCTACCAAGGGTGGCAAAGTGAGACTCTGTCTCAAAAAAAAAGGAAAAAAAGAAAAAAAAAAACTATATGCTCACAAGAAAGACTCAACCTGGCTTGGCGCCTGTGGCTCAACAGGCTAAGGCCCCAGCCACGTACACCTGAACTGGTGGGTTCGAATCCAGCCCAGGCCCGCCAAACAACAATGACGGCTGCAACCAAAAAATGGCCGGGCATTGTGGCAGGCGCCTGTAGTCCCAGCTACTTGGGAGGTGGAGGCAGGAGACTTGCTTCAGCCCAGGAGTTGGAGGTTGCTGTGAGCTGTGATGCCACAGCACTCTATCCAGGGTAACAGCTTGAGGCTCTGTCTCAAAAAAAATAATAAAAATCAAAAAAGAAAGAAAGACTCAACCTCAAGCATCAGGGATGGGCAGAAAG
>CAUYRH010026418.1:0-13251 GCA_963574655.1 Perodicticus potto
TTTTTTTGAGACAGAGCCTCAAGCTGTCACCCTGGACAGAGTGCTGTGGCATCACAGCTCACAGCAACCTCCAACTCCTGGGCTCAAGCGAGTCTCCTGCTTCCACCTCCCAAGTAGCTGGGACCTCAGGCACCTGCCACAACACCCGGCCATTTTTTGGTTGCAGCCGTCTTTGTTGTTTGGTGGGCCCAGGCTGGATTCAAACCCGCCAGCTCAGGTGTACGTGGCTGGCACCTTAGCTGCTTGAGCCACAGGCGCCGAGTCTCAATGGCATATTTTATAAAAATAAATAATTCTAAAATTCATATGGAATCTCAAACTCTTGGGCTTAAATGATTCTCTTGCCTCAGCCTACCAAGTAGTTGGGACTACAGGTGCCCACCACAATGTCTGGCTATTGTTTCATTGCAGTTGTCATTGTTGTTTTTAAGCTGGCCTGGGCCGGGTTTGAACCCACCAACCTTGGTAGATGTGGCTGGTGCCCTACCCAATGAACTATGGGCACCACCTGGACCCTTTTATATTATACACACAAATCAACTGAATAGACAAATCAGTTTTGAGAAAGAACAAAGCTGGAGGCATCACATTTCATGATTTCAAATATATTGCAACACCATGATAATCAAAACAGTATGGTACTGGCATAAAAACAGATACATAGACAAATGGAACAAAATAGAGAGTCCAGAAATGAATTCATGCGCATATAGTAAACTGATATTTGACAAAGATTCTAAGAATACCCAATGGGGAAAATATAATCTCTTCAATAAATGATGTTAGGAAAATTGGATATTTATCTGGAAAAGAAAGAAATTTGACCCTTTTATTTATATATATAAGTGTGTGTGTGTGTGTGTGTGTGTGTGTGTGAGTGTTTGAGACAGAGTCTCAAGCTGTCACCCTGGGTAGAGTGCTGTGGCACCACAGCTCACAGTAACCTCAAACTCTTGGGCTTAAATGATTCTCTTGCCTCAGCCTCCCAAGTAGTTGGGACTACAGGTGCCCGCCACAATGTCTGGCTATTGTTTCATTGCAGTTGTCATTGTTTTTAAGCTGGCCCGGGCCAGGTTTGAACCCACCAACCTTGGTGTATGTGGCTGGTGCCCTACCCACTGAACTACGGGCACCACCTGGACCCTTTTATATTATACACTCAAATAAACTCAAAATAGATTAAGTACTTAAACCTGACACCTCAAGCTATATAAGACTGCTAGAAGAAAGTATATGGAAATACTTTCATGACATTGGTCTTGGCAATGATTTTGTGTCTATGACACCACATGCACAGGTTACAACAATAATGAAATAACTAAAAACAAAGAATAAAAACCATAGCATGAATCCTATGTATTCAGCCTTGATATGAGGACAATTAATGACAATGACACAGTGGGGCATGGGGGAAGGGGAGAGCAGACAGAGAGAAGGAGGGAGGGGATGAGAGAAAGAAAACAAAAAAAGAAAAGAAAATAGTGACTAATTCTTAGTTAATAAATTGGATTCAATTTTGACCAAAGTACATTACTTAAACATTAATTTTTAATTCAACTTGTTGAATGTTGTTTAGGATATTGCATCCTCATTTATAAGTAAAATACATTTGTAATTTCCCTTTATACCAATATATTTTCTCTACTTTCAATATCAGGTGTATCCAGATCAAGTAGAATGATTTTGAAGTATTTCTTCTTTTTCTGTTATCTATAAGATTTGGCATGATCTTTTTTTTGAAATTATCATTTACTTTTATTTATTAATATTAGTTGTCTAGTTTTTGAGACTTTGGGAAAAAAAATAAGAAGTTAACTGATGACTCCGTACTGAACCTCAGAGTCAAAGCATTCTATAAAAGACATACTCTTATTTGACAATGTGAATGTTACTTTCTTTGCATCAATATTATTATTATTATTGCTTAATATTTCAATGCAGCAATTGTCTGCTTTCTTTTCTGAATGTATTTATCTTAATTCATTCTTTGCAAGGTTTTTGTTTCTAGTCCTTATCTTAAACAGTGTTATTGTTATTAAATTTTAAGCCTTTTTAATTTTGTGAAGGCAAAAAATGGAAACCTAATAAACACATGTATATGTAAAAAAAAAAAGACAAGGACATAGGCTCTTTTCTAGAGACTCCAGAAAGGAATGAAACTCTTCTAGTATCTTAATGTTAACCCAGAGAGACCTGCATTCAGACTTACAGAATTGTATGAGAGGACTTCAGTTAGTACATGGGCAAATGAAATTAAAAAATAAACATACAAACTTTATTTCTCAACATAAGCACCACCAAGTTAAAGACATTTTTGTAAGTGATGAGACCAACTATTTTACCCATTCCTAAAAAACTGATGGTCCAAAGAATTTAACCATGACAATGAAAAAAGTTTTTTGTTCTTGTTTTTTTATATTATTAGTTAAAGCAAAATGGTTGCTCTTAAAAGACATTTTAAAATTAGGAAACAAAAGGAAGTCAAAAGAAGCCAAATCAGGACTTTAAGGTGAATGTCTAATAATTTTCCACAAAAACTCTTGCAAAATTGCCCTTGTTTGATGATGAGAGGAATGGGAAGCAGCTTTACTGTGGAGAAGGACTCTCTGGTGAAGCTTCCCTTGGCATTTTTCTGCTAAAGCTTTGGCATTCTCAAAACACCTCCATCTAGGTTAGTACAAATGCTGCAAAAAGAAGCAGATTTTATCTTTCTTTGGCTCTCCAGAAAGTCAACAAGCAAGGTATCTCAAAAAACTTTTGCCACAATCTTTGCTTGTGACTGGACTGCCTTTCTGTGGTTGGACCACTTCCACCTCTTGGTAGCCATTACTTTGATTGTGCTTTGTCTTCAGGATTGTTCATCCCCTGTTACAATTGTTTGAAGAAATCCTTCAGGATCTTGACCTTATTTGTTTAAAATTTCTATTAAATGCTCTGCTATTTTCTGCAGCTAGCCTAGGCACAATAGTCTTGGCACCATTGAGTGGAGTGTGCTCAACTTTAATATTGTATAAATTGTATATTCAAAAAAAGTCAGAATTGTATAAGCTGAATGAGTTGAGAAGTCTCTTGTGTTGACTATTGTTTCCAAAGTTAATTGCTAATTCTCTTCAATTAGGGCATGAACGAAATGAACTCTCTTCCTCACAAATTAATGTAGATGGTCTTCCACTGCAGGCAATATTGTCTTGTACATTCTTAGAATGAGTTACATATTTGTAAAATGCTTATTTCTTTGGAACATTGGCCCCTTAACCTTTTTATAAAGCATCGACGATTGATTTTACCATTCTTCCACCCAAGCTGTAACATAAAACTGATGTTTGTTCCTGCTTCAATTTTATCAGAATTCATGTTAAAAGGGACTCTTTCAGATTGTTATCTTATCTTTGTTAGTGCTTCAAACTACATCCCAATCAGGCATGTTGTAATATGTTAGAATAAATTTATTTTGGTGCAAAAAAAAATTGAAATCCATGATTTGTTTTATAATGTGCATTTTCCATGAACTTTTAGAAGACCCCTTATAAGACACATATATATATGTACAAATATAAATTTATATTTTTAAGCCACTTCTTACAACAGCAATAGGAAACTAACACATAAGGCAACAACAAAGCAGTGTCTGCTACAAACTTATGGAGGATTTAGGAACATATTTGAAGGGTTTGAAGAATATTCTAAGGTTCCACTGAACTTAGATAATAGAGTAGAGGGAAAAGAAAAGAAAAACCAGAAAAAAAGGTGTAGAGTAGAGGTAGAGGATGAGATGGCAACTTTTGGAAGGCAGGGATCATGTTCATCTACCTCGGCATCTCCAGTGCCACACAGGATGTGGGATAATTAACTTCATGAATTCATGCTAGAAAGAGTGCTACATATCTCATTGCTGAATATCACTATGGTCGCCTTCAAGGTACTTTCCTTTGGAAGCTATGCATCAGTGCCAGTGCCTAGTCCACCTTTCAAAGCAGTTTTGGAACTCTTTTTCTGGAATGGCCATCAAAGCTATTGTCATATGAGGTCTGACAATTAACTTCATGAAATCATGCTAGAAATAGTGCTACATACCTCCTTACTGAATATCACTAAGGTTACCTTCAAAGTACTCCCCTGGGCCTTCAGGTGACTGTAGTGATATTCAGCAATGAGGTATGTAGGACTATTTTTAGGATGAGTTCATGAACTTGGTTGTTTGACCTTATACACAGGGCCTGGGCTATAGCAGATGCTCACTCAGAAAATCATTGATTAAACACAATGAACAAATGGGAGAAAATGATGAATGAAGGAAAGAGAGAACAAATAGAGGAAAGAAAGAAGAAAAAAAGAAAGGAGATGCGAGCAGTAGTGGTTCTGTGATAGTGTGGATGGGCAGCTGAAATGCATTGTGGTCAGGCCAGTCCTTCAGTGAAGAGTGCATCCTGTCCTGGAAACCCAATAGGCGTTACAATTCTTGTATGGTTCTCACCACTATCATCACAGCTATACGTTTCTCAGTCTATAAATATATTAAGCAGAGAGAAACTTTACCCTTCAGGATGACAGACAAAGGGGAGTGGAGCAGTGTTGGTTAAGAACAAAGGTTTTGCAGGCAAGGGGTATGAAAAATGTTTTTCTTTTCTGACATCTCAAGTTTTTGTCCTAATGAGATTTCATTCAGAGCACTGAAGGATTAAGTGATAATCTCCTCCCTTAGATTGTCTTCATTAATCTTATTTTTCTATTGGAAAGCTTTAGACATGATGTTAAAGGCAGATTCCTCCTTCCTAATTCCTAAATCCTTTCAGTTCCCATATAACTGAAGCCAAGACCTACCAGTCTGGCAATATCCAAATACAGGTGTTAAGTGACCTGCATCTCGGTCGTTCAGCCAACATTACAACAAATGGTGGAAAGTTTATTGGCTTGAATTATAATATAAAAAAAGCTACCCACAATTATAATGTAAAAAAAGCTGCCTACCATTTTCTCCAAGCACTGGAAATACTGATTGTGTAAGAACTGGAGTTTCAAGTTTAAGATATGAAAGATGTTAAGTACTTTTTTCCCTATTACTGTCTCTTTTACTTCAATCCTTTCATATTCTCATGCTTTCCTTTTTTGTTCAAAGATACTGGCACTCATACCCCTAACACCCACATCTTAATCTGTCTGCATTAAATAATCCATAGAATAACCACAGTTAGAGGTCATCCAACCTAGCACCTTCTAAAAATAATGAGATGAGATGTGCCCAATAAGAATAATCAATTAATGATGCCAATAAACCCAAATCTTAGGTCTTCTGAGTCCCCTCAGATTTATGTGTTTTCTACTGCACCATAACACTTCTAAGTGCCATAAATCTGTCAGTGAAAATTAGGAAAACATCCAGAGCACCTGTACTGTAGCCCTTCCTTCCCCTTTCTTCTGCTTGGATTCCATTCTTTTTTAATTAATCATGTCCATCATCATTTTTTAACCAATGTGGGTGGGAAATCAGATGCTTTAATGTCTGTCTTGGAGTAACCATGCCAAACTGATGCAAAATGATGGTTAGGAAGAAAGCTAGGGTTGGGTAGAATTTTTACAAAATTAAAAAACTTGGCATATTAATTAGTTATGAGAATGTTATATAAATTGTTATATCCATATTGTGAAAATGAGTGCATCAACTAACGTCACGAATTAGCTTTATAGGTGTTGACATGGAAAAGGTGTCTCTGGTGCATTAAATGCGAAAATTAAACCACAGAGCATGATGTATACAATTATATTTTTGTTAAAAAATGTATACAAAATACGTGCAAGTATTCACACCAGATCGCTTTTATTGGTTGCATGCGGGAAATGGATTGTAGAGAAGGCAAAGAGGCACTTCTGTTTTTTTTACTTCAGAAACTTCTGTTTGAAGTTTTTGTGAGAAGCACATCTTTTTGTAATTTAAATGTTGGCCTGGGACCAACCTGCACAAAACTATTGACCACCATGCACAAGCTCTCTTCATGTCACCTTCCATTCCTGGGAATTTGAGCCAACCCTCATCATGTCTAGATCTTTATTAAACGTGTAACTTCAGCCACCTTTCCTTTGCCTCTTGCTTCCTCATACACTGTATGGTCAACTTGGGGGAGTGAAGAGGCCCCTTTCTGAGAGTCAAATAGGGGTCTTAGAAACATAACCTAAAATTCCATTTGAGAAATAGAAGGTAAAAAGGTAAAAAAGAAAATTGAAAATCAAAATAAAAAAGAAATGAATAGACAGATAGAATTTGAGGAAAAGGTGATAAATATTGAAGAAAGGCAGGAAGGCCTAATATTTGGAGACTAGCAGTCACCAAATTCTAGTTATTTACTTATATAATTATGTCCTATCTCCCCAGATCCTCACTGGTGAGTTCCTGTCTTCATTGAGTTCATTCATCTCCTACCACACAGTAAATACTCTAAAAATAATTTAAAATTGAGGAAGAAAAGGCAGGAGAAAATGAATAAGAAAGAGAAATGTGAAGGAGGAAAGAAGAAAATAAGGAATAAAATATAAACTCCCTTCCAGTTCTGAAGCTATGAATCTGGGTAGATATGTGTAGGGAGAAGAAGGTTTTCTCTCACTGTTTTTGTAATTATACAAGTTGTAGTCTTTAGAAAATAATTTTCATTTAAAAAATAATGGTTCCCAAGGCCTATGATCTCCTAGCATACCAGGTATACAGTGACAGTTTGACAACACTTCTGGTTATAAGAAAAGCTTTATGAGTCCTGGCTGTGTTCTGTCCTAGTGGACCCAGGAAATTGATGGATACTCAAATCGCTTCTTTGACATCATCCATGGTCCTGACTTCTCCTAAAGAAAGCCCAGCCATGTGAAACCATGTGTGATGCTGTTGGCAGGTGCCCATGTTCCAGGTGAGATCTGAGGACAGGACCCTGACTCAGCCTCTGTTTTGCTGGTTGACTTAGGCAGGCTATCTGACCTTTCTCCTGCATGCCATGGGAGATTCTTCCTCTGCTTAGACTGATGGACCCTTTGTCCATTCATTTCAGTTCTATAGTGGCCTTTCTTTCTTTTGCCTTATTTTTTATTGGTTAACACACTCCTGCTCAGTAAATTTCCCGGGGTATGTGGGTGACCTTCGAGGGTGATAGACAGAATGGGGTAGAGAAAGAAAGAGATCACCAAGATCTATATTCAAATTCGGGATCTACAATTTGTAAGATATATCATTTCAGTTCCCTTGTTCATTAAAAACATAAAACAGTCCCTACCTCACAGGTTCATTGTGGGGATTACCACGAGATAACGCACATAAAAGGGACAAACTCATAGTTGGGACTCAGTGGATGTTGGGCTTTTTTTCTTCCTCCAGATGGGCTGTGGGCTGCTTGTTTACAGGATGACCAGATCTGTGCCATCTGCAGTAATTTAGTGCTAGTTAGGAACGCAAAAGGACAGACAGAAATGTATAGCACAGATTCGGTTTGAGATATTTGATACCTCAGATTTGTTCTGTTTCAGAATTGAGAAAATAAAGAGTTCTTATTAAAATCTACATGACCTTTATAATATATAAGAAACCAAAATATTTGATTTAAATGCTAGCTGAGAAGAAAAATGTCTTCTTTTTAGGATTAAAATTACTTTATTTCACTTGATTATTAGTTCATATGATTCTTTTATTTTTTATTTACTTTTAAATTTTTTTTGCAGTTGGCCAGGGCTGGGTTTGAACTCACCATTTCTGGTATATGGGGCCGGCGCCCTACTCCTTGAGCCACAGGTGCCACCCAGATTCTTTTATTTTTATTTATTTATTTATTTATTTTTAGAGATAGAGTCTTACTTTATCACCCTCGGTAGAGTGCCATGGCATTACAGCTCACAGCAACCTCCAACTCTTGGGCTTAGGAGATTCTCTTGCCTCAGCCTCCTGAGTAGCTGGGACTACAGGCACCTGCCACAACACCCAGCTATTTTTTTGTTGCAGTTTGGCTGGGGCCAGGTTTGAACCTGCCACCCTCAGTATATGGAGCCAGCATCCTACCCACTGAGCCACAGGAGCTGCCAGATTCTTTTATTTAAATCTCTCTTTTACCTTTCTCTCTCTGTCTCTCTCTCCCTCTCTCTCTCTCTCTCTCTCACACACACACACCCCAACATTAATCTTAGCACACCTTGGGCAAATTGCATCACCTTGAGAAGCTTTAGTTTACCCGTTCATAAAATGAGGCATTTGGAGTAAATAATCTCTAGGATCTCTTTCAGCTCCGAAGTTCCATGGTTCCTTGAAATACAAAAGTCACAATGCAGCAAGAGTCAGCCACTGGGAACAGTGAATGGTAGATGAGTTAGCTTGAGAATCC
Organism: Perodicticus potto; assembly: GCA_963574655.1. NCBI lineage: Eukaryota > Metazoa > Chordata > Mammalia > Primates > Lorisidae > Perodicticus > Perodicticus potto. The sequence goes on from CAUYRH010026418.1 coordinate 8,346, forward strand.
TGATGCATGCACTTAATATGGATCCAAAAAGCAACAAAAAGTGGAAACAGAATAGGTAAATTAAGGGCAAAATATTGGTCTAAACAGAGCAACGTATAATTGGCTAAGGAAGATGTTGCATCATTATCTATTTTCTAGCTCTTAGTCTCTGTACATCACTCCCCCACCCCGAACCTTCCCATTAAAGAACCCACAGTCTTCATGGATTGAATTTTTAAGTGAGATAAAGTACCACAGAGTAATGACCAAGGGGACACGTCCAGAAAGGTGACTGGAAGGAAGCATGATTTGAGCTAAGCTGGAGGAGTTACTGTGAATAGTAGGCCTTCCACCAAGCAGACAGGGGTCAGGAAAGAGGGTTTTCAGAACATGGAACTATTGTTATAGGTCTCTTCCTAGAGAAAAAGATAAGAGAAGAAGAATCAGAACCTGTGAATCACGTGGTATTGTTATACTACCCTTGGCAATGGTAATTTGGCTAAGTTGTTTCTTTATTCTCTTTTCCCTTTTTAACCAAGAATGGGATGACATCCCACCAACAGGGATCTTCCTGTCTTCCACATAACTCATTCCATTTTCAATCGGCTCTGATTACTGGGGAGCTGTTTCTTTGATGGAATTAAACAGGGATCTCCACAACACCAGACCACTGATCCTTGTTTTATTTCCAGAGCCACAGGGGCTAGAACCCTGAGGCTCTCTGACTTTACACTTAGTTGAGGTGTATCTTTGGAAACTTCTTTTCTTTATGTATAATTTTTGTTTCTCCTTAATGGTCTAATATGCAAATCCTTCACTCTCCCTTTATCAGAGGTTTAACTACCCAAAGGTGACCTTGTGACCTTCTGTGCCAGTCCTAGGTCTCTCCAGTTCTGTCTTCATGTGTTTTTCTGTGCAAGGTTTTCTGCAGGGTTGCATTTCTTTTTTGGCCTGGGAACCAATCTTACATTCCCTAGATTCTCTGGACATCTCAAAGCATCATGTTTTCTTACCTTTGTTGGAAATATAATTTCATGGCTTAGAAATATGCCTTGTTAGCCAGGACGTCTGCCTCTTTGCACATTTTCTCATCCATATAATCATTGCCCCTGAAGCCCTTGGAGTGATTTTTCTTCACTAGGCATGTGCCCAGTGAAGCATTTTAATGGGGCTGCTGAATTCTCCAAGTTCTCTAATGGGGCTGCTGAATTCTCCAAGTTCTTGCAAATTTGAAGGAAGCAAGCAAATGCCACTTTTTGATAAAATTGAAAAGCTACAGGAAAGCAAAAAATAAATTTAATTTTTATTTAATATTTTTATGGTTAAAAAGATTTATTATTTCACGTACGTAGTGTGTTTCATCACATGCTGTCACAGCTTACAGGTGCTTTGTTTAATATGGCCGAACATTCAGCTTTGCTAATATAGAGGTTAACCAAAAATAAGATGGGTGATCTGATATGAACAAAAATTGAATCCAACATGATTTAAGAATCATGGAAAGTAGGCAGAAAGCACTTAATGAACCTCCTCATGTGGTCTAGGACTCAACTCTAGCTTTCTGACAAATTATATAATGTAGTTGTTAAGACATAGACTCCTTGACCTGGTCCATTGAGTTCAAGTTTTGGCTCTGTCACATGACTTTGAGAAAGTAATGCCATCTCTTTTGATGTCGTCATGCAAAACAAGTTACCTTGGAAAACATGGCAATGAAAGTAACTTGAATTCACATTACTGGGCATCTGATTAATGTAAGCTCTTGGCAAGATGATATTAATGTCATTCATCACTAGGATTCTTGACAAAACTTGTAAAGTAGGAGATTGGACTTTTGTGCTTTATCAATTTTTGCCATTCCTCCCAACAATATCACCCACTTGGGTGTCCAGCTACTGTAAAGATGTTAAAATTAATTTCGATCATTGCTTCCTAGCTACCAATTTCCCATAGACTTAGTGTATCTAATGACAAGATTTAAAGTTCTATGTGTTTTCTCTGTTATGATTGATTACATTGTCTTATGTATTACGTATGTATGTATATATGTGATATTTGTCCCTTTTATTTCCGTACATTTTTTCACAGTGTATACTTAATAAGTTTGACAGATTTTTAAAGAAAAGAAAAAGTAATACAATATCTCAGTCCATTTCCCTATCTGTAGAATGGGATTAATAAAACAACCAACTTTATAGGGTGGATGTGAGACTTAGATGTAGAAATATGTGTAAGACACTTTGAATACTGCCTGGTACATAAGGAGTTTTATATATTTTAGGATTGTGGTTGTGGTCAAACCTGTGATAAAATACCTAAAACTCAGAAGGAATTGTCAAGTTCCATTCCATAACTGAATTATTTTAATTGGTGAACAACTCTTTCTTATTTGTATTTAATTGGCAAGTATTATTGATAATTTACAATGTCCCAGGCACTTTTCTGGGTGAGCAGAAGCAAACAATTCTAGGGAAGTCCCTACTTTCAGGCTCAAGACCTGTGTCTCTATACATTTTGTATGTTGGTCTTATTTTTTGCCATGGAAATGTGGACTAAATATGCTTCCTTTTCTCATGGCCAGAGTCCTAAATCTGAGGATAATGATAGCTCTTCATTAGTTTTGCTTTTTCCTTCTTTCTTTTTTTCAGCAGGTCTCATTCTGTCAACCAGGCTGGAGTGTATTGGCTCTGCAGCCTTAGCACTCCCAGACTTGGGCAATCCACCTGCCTCAACCTCCTCAGTAACTGAGAATACAGCTAATTTTTAATGTTTCTTATTTCTTTGTAGAGATAAGGGTCTTGCTATGTTGCCTAGGCTGGTCTCAAACTCCTGGGCTCAAGTAAGCCTCCTGTCTCAGCCTCCCAAAGTGCTAGGACTACAGGTGTAAGCCCCTGTGCCCAGCCTAATGTGCCTTTCTGATTAAACAGTGCAGTTCTTTCAACTGCTCTTGAGGGGGTAGATGGTTTCCAGCTGTGCATTCTTGGGGCCCTCCCAAAATCCATGACAGGAAGGAGTGAGCCATGTGGGACCTTACTCACAGCAACAGTGGGGCTCTATGCCCTGCTCCTGGCAGTCCCCATAACCTGACCTTGTAATTGAACCCCCAAAAGGGTCAGCCTAGGTCCTGTTGCCCACTCATAAAGAGCCAATTAATAAGTCAATGAGGATTGTTAAGGGAGAAAGGAATTTAATGCGAAAGACGTCTTTGGGAGAAATAGTCCTAAATCTATCTCACCGACTAAACAAGGGCTTTTATACTGGGGTGTGGAATGCAGGTCAGGTTGTGAGAGGTTTGAAGCTGTAGGGTCTTCAGGTGTTCTGATTCAAGATCAGCTGATGGTGATGGTTGGTGAGTTCTGTGGTGAGCCTAGTTAAGCCTGGTTGTTAGGCTTGATTGATAAAGCCTGGCAGAACCAAAATAACTAGAAAGGAGGTCATTTTGCAAGGCTGATCACAACTTCATTCCTGACCTTCTTGCTCTTGCTCCAGAATTAGCTTTCTTACTTTATACCTTTAATAGGATTTTAGTGCAGATCCATTCACTGGCTCTTTCTGCTCCTGCTTGCTTTTGTACACTAACCTGCTACCAGGATCTACTCAGACAGGACCCTAAGCAACCTACTGGGACCCACCTCAGACTCCAGCCTGGAGGGGCTTTAAGACATGGTAAGTTTTAGTTTGTTATAAATGTATTATTTTAGTTGCCCTTAACTCCTTGAACTCTGAGATAGAATTGCTTATAACCAGCAGGAGATCAAAATAAACTTCCTGAATGTTAAAGAATCCAAGATGCCCTTGATGGTAACATGTACCAACATTTCATGTACCCTCCAACCACCATGCTTTCTAATCTCTTAGAATTTTTATTAATTCTTGCTGAAGAAACACTTTGAGACTTATTCAGCAATAGGCTTTTATCCTTGTGCATGAAGAGTAACCAAGGCCCATCAGATTTCAAAAGATGATTCTTTGTTCTCATTTACATATCCATAACATGCTTCAAGGGTCAACATATTTGAGTGGTTTGGCATAGCTCCTGAACTTCTAACTTGTTTAGGCCTTCATTGGGTCGGAGGCCATCTTTCTCTCAGGCATACGAACATCTTTGAGGATATTTTAGTCATGGGTGAAGGTGGGTTTCCTTGCAGCTAATGAAGTTCAGTTGTTTAATTTGCTTACTTGGTTGTTTACTAACCACTGTATGAATGAGGATGAAGCTTCAGCTCTGGGGCTTTTAGTAGGACAGCCCTTTCTCTTTCAGTATAGATTATGGTAATTCTGCTATAAGGAAAGGTACTCAAAGAATCTGCAGCCACAAGATCTACAGAAAAACTCATGCCAAGCATCTCATTATTAAAAATGGTGGCATTATGTTCCTATATTGTTGTATTTGTCAACTCTCTTAAAACTTGTAATTTTATAATTTTCTTTCTTAATAGGCATTCTTCATTACACCTAGTTTTGCATTCCTTTTTTCTAGAGAAAGTTCTATAAATTGCATAAATTTGGGGCAGCCCAGTAATAGCCTAAGCCTAATGATTTGCCTCATTCTTAGGTAAATAATTTTTTTGTTTAAATTTAAATATTGTGGTAGCTCTAAGCCATTGGTAATACATCATCACAATGATGTGACAAGCTGGTTTTTGTAACCCATGGTTGTAATTTTGATCTGTTTAGATTTAGATGAAATTATTTTGAAGGATGTTGAAGCCATGGTTTCATTAGCATTTCTTTTTTTTTTTAAATAGATATATTTTATTATTCTTCATTACATTATTCCCCCACCCCCACCCCTCTGTGGTAAGACAGAATTGATTTACAGAAAAGAATACAGAAAACACCAAAGCTCCTGGTAGAGGGAGAGATTTCAAGTGGGGAGAGAGATGCTCTCTCCGTTCCTCTCCCGGGGAAACAAATTTTTAAATAT
>CAUYRH010026421.1:0-18858 GCA_963574655.1 Perodicticus potto
CGCCTGTAGTCCCAGCTACTTGGGAGGTGGAGGCAGAAGACTCGCTTGAGCCCAGGAATTGGAGGTTGCTGTGAGCTGTGATGCCACAGCACTCTATCCAGGGTGACAGCTTGAGGCTCTGTCTCAAAAAAAAAAAAAAAAAGAAAAAGAAAAAGAAAATAGAAGCAACAGCTACAGTGTAAGCACTCATATTTTCAAAGAGCATCCAGGGGTCCACATGCATTTCTGGTAGGTCACAGCACTCAACTATCTGGTCAAGGCCATCATATGTTGGTCCCCATATGCTGGATGAATAATACTTCCCATCTGGTTTAGGTCTCTTTTGCAGAAGAGGCTTTAAAAGATGCAATTAAATGATCCATATACTCCATCATTGATGTAATACTGAGCTGTGAAGAGTGATATGTATCACTTCTGAACTGAGTATTCTACAGCCAGTACAAGACCCTACAGGGTCTTCTCTCACTTGTGCTATTGGTGACCCACAATGTTTCAGAAAGTGGCCCTGGACATACCATGATAATCAATTCTATAGAACAACATGGAACAAAGTCTCCAACTAAGCCACGATGGTTATAGCAAAAAATAAAACTTTGTTGTTTTAAGCCACTGGGATTTAGAGTTGAGTGTTACAGCGACATAACCTAGACCTAATGCTTTAAACCTCTTTGATCCTTACTGAGATTGAATTCATTTTCCTACATTTATTGACCATTTGGACTTTCCTTGATGCAATTTTTCAGCTCATCTCCTTGTGTAATATTTTTTATGCTTATGGCACTTTACACATTTGACAAGGGTGGACCTGACCAACACTGAAGTATCAGAGAAAAAGATGACATCTGTGAACTACAGCAAAAGCATATTCTATCAAAATAGACTCTAAAACTTCCACTTCACTAATCATCCATAAATGTAGGTTTAAATTCCTACATAAATGTAGGTTTAAATTGTTATTGTCATTCTAACAAATTTGGGAAAAATTAAAATTTATAATACCAATTGTTAACCAAGAGTTTGAAAAATTAGCATTCTTATATACTGCTAGTGAACAAATCTATATTTTCTGGGAGGTAATTTGGCACCATGCAATGATTTATAGAGGAGGCTGTGGTGTCTTATCAGAAGTAATTCCTTACATCTAGGTCTCCGTCTTTTCTGCTAGGTGACCATGCCTCTCTAACCCCAGCTGATGGACCATTGACAGCCCCTTCGTGTGTAGGCAGCCAGTAAGCAGTGCTTCCTACATAGAAACGAAGCTTGAAATGCTTGGATTCTAGGCAGGCCTTGTTTATGGTGTGAAAGCTTTGTTTGAAAGTCATACCTAAAAGTTTCACCCAACGGGAAAAAAGTAAATTAATGAACCATCTCTCCTAGAGAGGTTGAATGCAAGGCATACAGGAAAGTCTATAGTTAGCAGCAAAGGCAGAAAGCAAAATCCCATAGAGGTAGTAGAAGTTGTGAAGAAGGAGAAGTTTTGAGCAAGAAGTTTCAGGATGGAGAGAGGACTGGATTCAGTCAGTCAGTAGAGGCAGAAGCAGTGAAAGTTTTAGTACAGGATGCAGTGATGGCCGCTCACTAAAGTGGGGGGTCACAGACAAGCTGCTGCGCATCTGGACGACATGCCAGTTTCCATTCTTTGAGATCTCTCCCTACTTTTCTGTGTCCTTTTATGATAAATCTCCAACATTTGGAAAGAACTGAATGTGTTTCTTTTCTTTGCAAATAATGCCCAACCAATTCATGTATTGCATCTATTAATAATAAACACATATTTCAATCCAACAGTTCTAAACCTAGGAATTTATTCCAGGGAAATAATCTTGATGATGCTTAAAGATATTCATTTTCTTGGTGTTTTTTGTTGTTGTTGTTGTTGTTTTGTTTTCTTTTAGAGACAGAGTCTCAAGCTGTCACCCTGGGTAGAGTGCCATGGTGTCACAGCTCACAGCAACCTCAAACTCCTGGGCTTAAGTGATTCTCTTGCCTCAGCCTCCTGAGTAGCTGGGACTACAGGGGCCCGCCACAACGCCGGCTATTTTTTGTTACAGTTTGGCCGGGGCTGGGTTCAAACCCACCACCCTTGGTATAAGGGGCCAGCGCCTTACTCACTGAGCCACAGGCACCGCCCTTTATTGGTGTTTTTGACAGAGAAAAATTTAAAACAATATAATCTTCAAAATAGGGGATTGTGCCGGGCTGTGGCAGCTCACATCTGTAATCCTAGCACTCTAGGAGGCTGAGGTGGGTGGATTGCTTGAGCTCACATGTTCCAGACCAGCCTGAGCTGGAGTGAGACCTCCTCTCTAAAAATAGCCACCTGTTGTGGCAGGCACCCATAGTCACACCTACTTGGGAGGCTGAGACACAAGAATCGCTTGAGCCCAAGAGCTTGAGATTGCTGTGAGCTGTGATGCCATGGCACTCTACTAAGGGTGACAAAGTGAAACTCTGTCTCAAAAAAAAAAAAATAGGGGATTTTAAAATAATTTTTTCTGCAGCTATACAGTAGATACATGCAGCCATTAAAAATGATATGTTTGGCAGCGCCTGTGGCTCAAAGGAGTAGGGTGCTGGCCCATATGCTGAAGGTGGTGGGTTCAAACCCAGCCCCAGTCAAAAACTGAAAAAAAACCCAACAACAAAAATGATATCTTAAAGGATTTTTTTTTTTCTTTTTTAAGAGTGAGCATCTCGCTTTGTCACCCAGGCTGGGGTACAGCGATGCAATCATAGCTCACTGCAGTCTTGAATTCTTGGGCTCAAGTTGGGCACAAGTGATCCTTTCTCCTCAGCCCCCCAAGTAGCTGGGATGATAGGCATGCACCACCATGCCCGGATCATATATATATTCATATAAACATATAAATATATCTATTTTTTATTTTTGTAAGGAGAGTGGTCTCACTCTATTTTCTAAGTTGTCTTTAACTCCTGGGCTAGAGTGATCCTTCCGCCTTAGTCTCACAAAGTGCTGGGATTACAAGCCTGAGGCCACCATGCCCAGCCAAAGGAATTTTTAGTGACATAAGAAATAGTCACAATGTATTGATCTATAAATAAATTATACATCCAGTATGTAGGTTTGATCTGAAAGCTTCAGAGACTTAACAGATGATGGCTCCTTCTGAGAGGTACTACCAATGCAATTTTAATACAAAATGTCCTAAAAGCATCAGTTATCCTTTTGTCTCAATTTTATTGAGCTATATTTTTATTGAGCTAAAAATGTTCACTTTTAAAGTGTATAATTCAGTGGTCTACAGGATATTCATGAAGCTCAACAACCATCTCCACTATCTAATTCCAGAAAATTGTCACAACCTCCAAAAGAAACCCAGCAGCAGCCACTCCTGGGTAGTCCCTCCACCCAGACCCTGGAAATCACTGACCTACTTTCCATCTCCATGGGTTGGTCAACTGTGGAAATTTTATATAAATAGAACCACATAATACATGGTCTTTTTGTTTTTCTTCTTTCATTTAGCATAATTTTTTCATGTTCATCTATGTCATAGAATAACTCAATACTTAATTCCTTTTTATGGCTGAAGAATATTCTGTTGTGTGGCTGTATCACATTCTATCCATTTATCAGTCGATGAATATTTGGGTGGTTTTTCACTTTGAGGTTTTATAAAAAATGCTTCTATGAATATTGACGTACATGTTTGTGGACCAGCCTGAGCAAGAGTGAGACCCCTTCTCTATTAAAAATAGAACAGCTAGCCAGGCATTGTGGCAGGCACCTGTAGTCCCAGCTACTTAGGAGGCTGAAGCAGGAGGATTGCTTAAGATCAAGAATTTGAGGTTGCTGTGACCCATGATGCCACCGCACTCAACCCAGGGTGACAGAGTGAAACTCTGTCTCAAAAAAAAAAAAAAAAGTATGGGGACATAAGTTGTAAATTCTTTCCATTCAGTTAGTTTAGTGGTTAGCTAATGATTGAACAGAGATTTTCTTAAATGTGTGGAACCAATAAGCTTCTCGGCCTTTGGCCAGGGTCTCTGTGTACATGATGGGACAAGCCTTTAACATCCAGCCAGGCAGTTTCCAACTCTGCTTTAGCATTCACTTCCTGCCAATCGCAAGATTAGCCTGAGGTGACTTCAGGGCCTTGTCAATTCTTTCCTGAGCTTGTGCACAGCCCCGTGCATGTACTTCATTCTAGCCTTGGGAACAACTCTTTAGATTCTCTAGAATGTATCCGATCATTTCAAAGCTCCTATGGACATCTTATTACCCTACTTTTCCTTTTTAAAAGATTATTAAATTAGTCTATCATTTGCACAATAGGCTATCCTCCACCTCAGACAGCTATGATATTAAACGATTGCTTCTGATTGTTTTTACAACATCAGAGAAGAGGCTGTTTGCACTGCCCAGAGCTCTAACTCATGTCAAATGACAACCTTGGACCTGAGGTCTTTCAGGGAACCATGAGACAGGTTAAATAATATCTCTTTTCTTAAAATGAGGCCTCAAAGGAGCCTCAAACAATAGTGCCTCTCCAGTGGCTACCAGCCTACTGCTTGTCATGGTGATCAAGGACAATTGGTTTTCAAAGGTTTCTCAGATCTGCAAAGAAGGCGGACGAAAACAGGACAAGTTAAAAAGCCACAAAACTCACAGGTACTGAGATCCAGCCATTTTTCTTGGATAAATATTCCTAGATTGCTGCAAGCCTTCAGTCATTTTCCAGAGTTCTGAAAAAGTTGATTGTAACAATTTTTGAATCATCATTGTTTTTAGGTAGGAGAGAATTTGGGGAGGGGATTCTTACCCTACACTTTCATTGATGTTGATTTATATTAACCTTTGATACAAGTATAACCAACAATTTTATAGATTAGTAGTATTGCAGTATATCTCACCTGTTTCCAAGTTGTATAAATTAAACTTATTTTTCTGTCCCTTTCTTTTCTCCAAGGCTTTGTGTTCCTCTTTTACCTTAAGTACTTACTGCTTGCACTTGATGACCAAGTCTCCTTAGAGGACGTCAAGCCATTCCAGCCAAGAGATTCAGCTTTCAAGACATTGGTAATTAGAAGATTGTTGAGGATCATAAGCCAAATAGTTCTAAGGTAGAGCTGCCAGATTAGCAAATACAGATAGATAGACATAGGTCACCCAATAAAATTTGAATTTCAGATAAACAACAACAAAAATATTTGAAACACATTTACATTTAACATTTTGTTGTTGCACATATGAAATTCACATTTAACTGGGTGTCCTGTATTTTATCTGAAAACTTCATTTCAGGTAAATAGTAAACAAAAATGTCCTGTAAAGGCTTGGCACCTGTGGCTCAAGCCCCTAAGGCGCCAGCCACATACACCTGAGCTGGCGGGTTCGAATCCAGCCTGGGCCCACCAAAACACAATGTTGGCTGCAACCAAAAAATAGCCAAGTGTTGTGGTGGGCGCCTGTAGTCCCAGCTACTTCGGAGGTGGAAGCAGGAGACTCACTTGAGCCCAGGAATTGGAGGTTGCTGTGAGCTGCGATGCCACGGCACTCTACCCAGAATGACAGCTTGATGCTCTGGAAAAAAAAAAGGAAAAAAAAAAGTCCTGTAAAGAAATTCTCAGATGCCTTGATGGTGATACTTTCTTCTCTTTTATAGTGAATAAGATATAACTAGTTTTGATTAATATAGGTTCAATTCTCTTATGGAAAGATGCCAGTCTGGCATGGAGAAATATGGTTTCCTTCCATATTTCTCATATATTCAACAAGTTTATCTAAGATTGTCTACCTATAAACATTAATCATGGCTGGTAATCTTTATGAACAGAATTTCAGGTTTGGCTCAGCTCCCAGGAAAATGCAAACGTAGGATATAGGATATGGTTAAGGAAGGCCTCCAGGCTGGGCATGGTGGCTCATGCCTGCAAAGCTAGCACTCTAGGAGGCCAAGGAGAGTGGATTGCCTGAGCTCAGGAGTTCGAGACCAGCCTGAGCAAGAATGAGACTCCATCTTTACCAAAAATAGAAAACTTTAGCTGGGTGTTGTAGCAAACACTTGTAGTTGCAGTTACTCAGGAGGCTGAGGCAGGAGGATCACTTGTTTGCAGTAGTTTGAGGTTGCTGTGAGCTAGACTGACACAATGGCACTCTGGCCTGGGAAACACAAGAAAAAAAAAAAAATAAGGCCCATGGCATGGTTTGATTCCTGCACCATTTCTAAGTGCTTTTCATATTTTTTCATTCATCATTTACTGATCACCAACTGCGTGTCAAGCACTGTGCTATCAGCTAATGTATTCAGAATCCATTTCTCTTTGGCCGTTGATTTTACAACTAACACAACGGGCAACTCTGAACATGGCAGGAAACCCCGGAAGAGACCAGCTGGATTTGCCAAATGTTTTCTTTCACTTTCCTCTCACTGCGCCCTGCATTCCCAGGACTACTCTGTTTGTCTCTGGCTTCTCATTGAAGCACAGCCTGTGCCCACTGTCAAGAGACCAGCGATGCCTGGACGGACTATGGTGTGGACAGATGCAGAGGAGTGTCCACCAAGGGCAGTCTGCCCAGCAAACATCACTTCATGCAGGACTCAGCCGGGAGGAAATGACATTCTTAGCCCCCCCACCCCCCACCCAACCCAATGACTCATGCACAAGACTTCCTTTCATTCAAAACCTGATAGAACTGTCCTCCCTAGCCTCTCATTGGCCTGAGGGAAGGCCCTGAAATGGAGAAGAGAGACAGCACCAAGTGTTCCTCACTTCCCCCAGCTGCTGTGAGCAGCACAGACAGAGGAATTGTGAGCTGTGACAGCACCAACAGACCACCTGCCAAACTACAAATATCCTTGCCCAGGCCACCACCCCTGCCCCTCACCACTGCTGTGGCCCGGGTGGACCAGATTTCCTGAAACTGCCACTTCTGTGGTCTGCTAATAGGGTGAACGCTGAGCAGTCACAATAGTTTAATCTCCTTTCATGAGATCCATGTGGTGTAACTCGACGTACCCACAAGGGAGCAGATTTGGGGACCCGACTGCCTGCAGACGTACCCCAGTAAAGAGTTAATGAAGCCTGTGTCCTCCTCATTCAAATCTCTGCTCGAAATCACCTTCTGGAGGCTTGCCGTGAGGACCCTACTTTAAAAAAGGCCCCCTCATTTCTCTCCAGGACACTTGCTTGGTTAATTATCTGCAGAGTGTTTATCACTCTCTGAAAAAGCATCTCTTTTTAAAATCTAAACATTAAACTCTTTATCTTCTCATTAGGATGCAAGCCCAATGAGAGCAAGGATCTCTGTGTCTGAACCCGTAACAGCGCTTGGCGTCTACCGCAGCATCCATAGTGTTTCTGAGTAAATGAGTGATTATACTGCGTGGGAACTGAAGAACTTGAACTCGGCCTACGTGGTCGGAAGGAGAGACAAAGAGGGGGTAAAGAGAAAGACTTTCTCTTTATTTTATCTTCCTTCCCCTTTTGAAGTTCTCATTCAAGGAGATAGCAGCCCAAACCAAAGTGAAACAAAAGCAGCTACTTCTTGGTTTTTGTGCTTCTTGAAAATTTAAGAGATTTTTCAAGGATAACTGTGAAAAACGTGAGGATGCTTTTGTGTGTGTGTGTGTGTGTCAGGCGCAGGCCTCAGAAACCCCGAGAAGTGGTTTCCCGTCCTCGTGTAAAGGCTGGCCCCCAGGGGGTGCTAGTTCACTTCCGAAACCTGAAACAAGCGCCTCGCACTCTCTGGGTTCTGGAAAGAGTTTACAAAGCAAGCAGGGAAGCAGCTTAGTAACAGCTAATGAAACGTTAAATTGCCACATTTTGCTTCATAACTGAGCTGAGAGGGGGAAAAGAGAAACAATCTGTGAAAATGCCAGAGGCATTCAAAGACCTCTCTGCTGAGGAAAAGAGCTGACAATATTTTTCAAATGCAAAAAAGAGACGCCAGGCTGAGAGAAGCATCCAGAAGTGGAGACTGAGCCAGGGCAAGTGGCAAGCTCTGAATGAAGGGGGGCTGGCAGGCTTCTGCCGCATTCCACCCGACCCTTCATCCCTTCATGCTGGGAACTGAGGACGTTGGGGCTGGGTGTGCGATGCCTGTGGCCTCTGAATGCCTGTTCTCCTGACTGCTGTTGTTCCTGACACCGAGGTTTCAGGGCCAGCCTGGACCTCCTTGGTAGGGAAGTGCTTGAGAGTTTTGAAATAGGTAGTTTGTCACAGAAGGGAGAAGAGTAAGAGAGCCTGGCAGGAGGGAAAATTCTCTTCAAAGTCTCCATCTGCAAAGAAACCTTTAGGAGAGGAAGTGAAAAGCAAGAGACTTCCCATGATTCAAGCTTCTCAAATGCGCACAATTGAGGCAGTGTTAACAGCCCAGAGCCAACCCCAAGGGTGAGATTCTTAATCCTAGCACTCCCTGGCTTGGGTGTCCCAGTGATGAGGGGTGAAATCCTTGAGGTCTGACACAGCTTATTATGTGTGGTACTTTTACTTGGTGACTGTCCTTACTTTTGTCAGTTCAAGGTGGCTTAGTCACTTTATTGTAATGTTCAATGGCTAAACTTTAAACAAAAAATCAATAAAGGGCAAGGAATGAGTTTTCGAAAACAATCAGCCACCTCCCTCCCTTTAATTGTAAAATCAATCAAATCAGGTTTTTGGCACAGTGCAGGGAAAACATCTACTTTACCAATGAACTCTGTCATAGATTAAGTGGTTCATTTGCAAGATAGAACAACAGTCTAAGATTTTAATCTCAAAAAAAGGCTATCTTTCAAACACATTTTTAAGATTCTAAAGTGCAATTCTTTTCCCCTAAGGGTTTGCTTCATCTCAGATGCTCATTTAATTTTCCCTTTGCTATTTTTAAGCATGATCCACATATTCAAAGTAGAATATTTATTTAGATGCTTAAAAGCTGTAAGCCCACAGACTAAATAGTTCACTGCACATAAATCTCTGCCTTCTATTGAAAAATAAGAGCTGGAAACATTGTTTCCATCTTTTTTTTTTTTTTTTTTTTTTTTTTGTAGAGACAGAGTCTCACTTTATCGCCCTCGGTAGAGTGCCGTGGCATCACACAGCTCACAGCAACCTCCAGCTCCTGGGCTTAGGTGATTCTCTTGCCTCAGCCTCCTGAGTAGCTGGGACCACAGGTGCCCGCCACAATGCCTAGCTATTTTTCTTTTTTGCAGTTTGGCTGAGGACAGGTTTGAACCCACCAGCTTTGGCATATAGGGCTGGCGCCATACTAGATGAGCCACAGGCGCCGCCCGACCATCTTTGTTTTTTCATGGAAAGCCATTTGCTTTTCATTTCCTCTCTTTACAGCAAGTGAAGAGGAAACAGTAAGTTATTCAGGTTTTACTGGGAGCCACTTTATACACTATTATTTCTGGACCTCATAACAACTGTTTGACGGACAGCTATGTACTTTATGCCATGGATCAAGGTTAACATGAGGCCAAAGGCCAAAAGCCCAGGTAGGTCATGAAAATGAGCAAAGCAGGAAGTTATGAAGGCTGTCACACCAGGAAGAAATGGAAACAATGTTGCCAGGTCCTATTTTTCAATAGAAGCCCGAAGATTTATGTGCAGTCTCCTGATTTTTTTTTTTTTTTTTTAAACATGGTGGTAACTTAAAAGTAAATGTTTTCAATACTGTGTTGGCCCAATGAAGGAAATTTGGGGTGCATCTGACCCAGGAACTACCACTTGTTAATGTCTGGTATTGGGGTGAAAATGAGGCTCAGGAGGGTGACAATCACATGCGTGGCTGATTGGTGACAGACAGGCACACAGGCACCATTTCCCAAGCCCAGGGTTTCCTACCTATACGGTACTTAGATAGTGACTCACGCCACCAAAGCATGACATCTACAAGGTTCTTTTAATGTATGCAAATATAGAAAAATCTTCTTTCCTTTTCTTTCTTTCTTTTCTTTCCTTTTCTTTCTTTTTCTTTTCTTTTTTGACAGAGTACAATGGTGTCATCACAAATCACTGCAGCCTCAAATTCCTGGGCTCAAGAAATTCTCCCACCTTGGCCTCCCAAGTAGCTGGGACTACAGGCATGTACCATGACACCCTGCTAATTTGTTGTACAGATGGGGTCTCACTTCTGCTGAGGCTGGTCTTGAACACCTGAGCTCAAGTGATCTCCCACCTTGGCCTCCCACAGGCATAAGCTGCCACACTTGGGCAAAAAATACCTTTAAAAAAAATCACAATACATCGATCCATTCAACATCATATGAGGTGGCCACAGAAGGAACATATTTCTGAAAGGAGTTAGACCTGAGGCTGGAGCGTGTCTGAGGTATCCTACTCCTGCCTGTGAAAAACCGTCAAATAAAAAACAAGTGTAGGCTCGGCGCCTGTGGCTGAAGCAGCTAAGGTGCCAGCCACATACACCTGAGCTGGTGGGTTCGAATCGAGCCCGGGACCGCCAAACAACAAGGATGGCTGCAACAAAAAAGTAGCCAGGCATTGTGGCAGGCGCCTGTGGTCCCAGCTACTTGGGAGGTGGAGGCAGGAGAATCGTCTGAGACCAGGAGTTAGAGGTTGCTGTGAGCTGTGATGCCACCGCACTCTACCCAGGGCAACAGCTTGAGGCTCTGTCTCAAAAAAAAAAAAAAGAAAGAAAAAACAAGGGTAGACACAGTCAGGAGAGCTTTTACTCAAAAGGATTATTGCAGTAGGAGAAAGCACCGGCCCAAAAGTCTGCAACCATCTCAGGAGTTAGTCAAGCGGGGGTTTTGTTTCACAGAGAGGAATAAATAAGAACTGGGTGTGGGGAGTGGAACGAAGGGGCGACTTGATGAAACAGAAGATCAGGGAATGTTCTACCCAGAGGCCAGCTTATTTTCAGGGAGGGCTCCTTTAGGAGGGGCTAGCCCTGGCTCGGGCTACGGGAGGCCCAATATTCAGGGAAGGAATTGGGGCGAAAACGAGGGAGGGAGAGAAAGTTCACTAAAGTTTGGCTAGCAGGCATTTTGTTCTGAACGCACAGTGGGGACCAGCAGCTTGCTCAGCTAATCAGTTGTGAGGCCAACAACGGGAATTTGGAGGATCCCTGCCTGGCCTCCTCATGGGCACACAAGGAGACATTCCTGAGTATTACCTAAGGCCTAGGGGGAAGGGTGGTTTTTTCAGGAAGCCACTTCCCAGAACACAAAAAGGGCAGGGGCTTTCTTAGCCCTCCAGGTAAAATTCCACATTGTTAAAACAGGAGCACGAAGTGGACCAGCTGAGAATGATGATCAGGCTCGCTGTCCAGTCTCAGCTACTTCAGTCCCTGGTGGGCTTTCCCTTCAGGAAAAAGGGCAAAGACAGAAGTTAGGAAGACCCTGGGCTCCAGTGGAGAAGGACGAGAAGCTCAGGACTGCTCTGTCCTGGAGCACAACGGAACAGGGCTGGTTTGCTGAACACAGCAACTGTGAGGCAAGACGACCTCACCAAGGTCAAGGGAACAGGTGCAGAACTGGTGCGTCATAGGAGTGATAGTCTCTGGTCCCAAAAGTTCTAGAAAAAATTGGGCCCCATTTCAGGATCAGGCAAGTAAGAGAAAATGTGGAGCCAGGAAAACCTTTGGGTTTCATTCACAGTCATCCCTGTGGCCATCTGAAGCCATCAAGAAAGATGCAGACAAGTTTCAAGAATCAGCAGAAGGGGGTCAATGCAAAATAATATGTTTTCTTTTAATTATTATTGTCTTGCACCTTAAATCAACTCTCAAGTGGATGCGACTAGGGAGATTATATTTGCTATATTACATTTATATAAATGATGACTGTCTTTGTTTTGTTGTTTTGATATGGAGGCTGGACACCAGGGAATGCTCTTAAGATAAAGATCTATTTGATCAGATCCTCCTCCTGTTTAACTTGATCTTATCCCTACCATTTCAACTCAAGATTTATTGTTTTTGTCTCACATTCTAATGAATTGAGGACTGTCTTTGAAGTGGACATGAAAAGTGTCACCCCAAACAGCTTGTCAGTATATCACTGAAGATCTAAAACAACAAACACAACAGCAAAAATGCTCTTCACTGGTCTGAGCATTCCAGGAGGTTTTCTCATAGTTTAAATTACTTTTGAGTTCAAATTGCAATAGTTTTAGTAAATTAGCTTACATCTGCTATCTGCCCAGCAATGAAGGCCACCCTCTTAAATGCGAAATACACCCTTAACTTGCGTCATTTATTTCATATCCAGGATAGCACAGACTCATAGAACTATAACATGAGCCATATGTCATTTTAAGTGTTGTAGTCACCACGTTAAAATAAGTGGAAAGAAACAGATGGAATTAATTTAAAGCCATTTAGCTCAGTGTGTCAAAAGTATTATCACTTTAGTACATAATCAATACCAAAATTATTTACGAGATAGTTTATGTTCTGTGGTCTTCATACTTAGTCCTCAGAATCCTGTGTGTATTTTATGCTTTAGCACATCTCAGTTAGGACTAGCTCTTGGAGGGGACCAGCTGGCCCCTAAACCATGCCACTTTGGCTTAAGGATTATTTTGAGCTGAAAGCTATTGAGAATCAACAGATGGAGGAAGACTTCTCTGTCCTCCACTTGTCTACCTAGAAACAGAGCTTACTTTTCCTGTTGTACAAGTCTCCGCCCCACCCCTTTCCTACCAGGAAGGGAAGAATGACTATTGTTGCTGGAGATAGAAGTCAACACTGAGATGAGTTTGAGTAACCAGACCTTTCTAAAATAACCCGCACCTTCCATTGGTTTCCCCTATATTTCCCAGTCACTTTCCTATGACTTATCCTCCCTTGAAGCATGGGCTTCTTCTTTTCTTTCTTAAAATTGTATATAAACCCATGAATCTAAATGCTTCTTTGAGTTCTACTTATATTATGTGAACTCCTATGTATATAAATATTAATAAAAAATTGTGCGCCTTTTCTCCTATTAATCTGTCTTTTGTTAGTTTAATTTGCAGGCCCCTGGGTACTAAATATAAGAGGGCAAAGGAAAAGTTTTTCTTCCTCCACTTTATTTCAAGTGCTCAATACGCAGGTCTCGGAGACTATGCAGTATAAATTATGTCTAACTGACACTTTATTTTTTTCTTATATAAAAACTCAATATAAACAGTGTTACACCTTAACAACTATTAGCAATTAATAAATTCATTGAGTCTTTAATATTTCAGTTTTACGGGTTTCAGACTTTGCGAAAAAGGCCAGTCCTTTCCCAAATTCCTTTGAACTTTGGTCCTGAAAAAGCCATTACTAATAGCTTTCCAAAGTGGAGGGGGAAAAAAAGTCAATCTAAGTTCAAAAAGGATATGTGGTTTTGATTTTAAAACAAATAAACAAACAAGATTAAATCAAAGTAAGGATTAGATTTGTACCCTGCTGGAATTTTCTGTCCTGTAATCAATGGTGGTTTCTAGGAGTCCTTTAACTCTGGATGTCGGGTGGGGAAGCTCTTCAGAACCCAACTAAAACAACCGCATGTTCTGAAGTTAATTGAAAGTATAAATCATTGTCATAAATAGTAGGATGTCCCATTCAGTGGTTTTAATTATTTCACATCTTTGAAACAACAAATGGATTTGATTAAAGTATAATTTGATTTATTAAAATCTAATTGAGGGCATGTATTTGGATACTTCTGTTATTTCTCTGAAAATATAGAGATGGACCCTTCATCCCTTTGTATATATTTTTGGCTTCCTTTAAAATTCAAAAGCATGCTTAATATCTAAAATCTGAGGTTAGGATTTAGTGTAAAATCACCACGTCACTGTTATTTTATTCTTCTCACCACAGCAGGTGAGACATAAAAAATGAATCACAGACTCCTGTTTCCCTTTCATGCTCTGCTCTGCTTACAGTGCTCGTCTGCTTCTCTGAATGGAAATTCATACTGTGGAAGTTAAATGAAAATAGTATTTCTTTTTCTTTAGCTTATCTTTACTCCCAGAGGACATTGTTTCCTTTGTACACTTTGCTTCCTGGCAAAGGAGAAGATGATTCTAGTAGATTTGGGAGGAGCAGTAAAAAAAAAAATAATAATAACTAAAGAGAAGATGAAAATTCATTATTAATAGTTCCAGTAGACTCATGGTGATATCAATAAAATGTTTGTGAAGTGAATGACTCTGAGAGACTAAATGAATGAATATGACCATAACACAGAAGGCAATGAATAAGCAGGTACCTAGTGTTGCCCGGTTCTGGAAAGGCTCTGAGTGTCATCCTTGGTCCAGTCTCCTAGAAGGACACCAGGATGACTATTTTCTAGAAACTTGTACAAAAATAAATCTGCAGAAGGTCACAGATGTTTGGAGCTGTCAGTGTAATACCCCAGAGGAACCGGAGGTCTGATATGGTCTGTACGATCTGCACTCCTTACATCCCAACATATCACAAACTCACAATCTCTAGCAAGCTGCTGTTCCCTTCAGATGTTGCCTCAACTACCCATTTAAAAACCTGGAACTGTCAAGAAAATAAGAGACGACTCTACTGAAACTGAAAGCCAACCACAATGGGGCTTCCGGTCTTTTCTCTGATCTGAGTCTATCACAGCGGTTTTAACTTACAGTCAAATGTCCACAGGCCCCTACTCAGAGCATGGCTTTGGGAAGTCTATGAACATCCGGAAATAGCACATCTCTTTCCTTTTTTTTTCATTTTTCTGGAAGAAGCTGTCAGTGACTTCAAGCAAGCGGAACCGGGACTGTGCAAAGCTGACATGCACACCGGGCATCCAGAAGCAAGGCTGTCATGATCCGTCTACAGGGAAGAGCCAAGGGCCTGCTCAGCTGCCTTGTACCCCGAGAACAGACAATCCGAGCCTGGCATGTCACACGTCAGCAATGGGGTGTCCTTGGACTGGTGGCTTCAGTTCACACCAGGCTTTACTCATCAGAAGTTTTGGATGAAAATCTTTTAGAGAAACGATTATGTAGGGGTAGTAGAGCAGATGGTTGTGCCGGTCCTCTCTGCCACACCTATATAGAGATAGTGACTGAAGTTTAACAGCATCACCCTTTGATGCGAATAAAGGCAGAACTTGACCAAGAGTTAACCGCTGTGTCCTATCCCTGAAGTAGCTGCCTGTGGGGGAGGGCTGAGGACAGTCACCTCCATAGATTGGTTTCAAAGTGTATCTAGGTCATTGAACCCCAAACCATGGGGAGTAAAGCAACAATGGTGTTTATTCTTTTATTCCAGATATTTATCAAGTTCAGCTAATAAGAGTAATTTACCTCCCTGAAAAGTTTTGCATTTCTGCTTTGGCTCGTGTTCTTCCAATTAAAGACGGAAAGAATAAGAACCAATTACTTTTTCAGCAAAATTAAGTTCTGTTGCACTTTTACTCCCACAACTTAATTTATATAAAAAGCTACATGCTTTATTCTTTATTATCTAATAAAGGAGAGACTGTGGAAGGGAGAATTAGAACTGTGTGTGATTTATTCTGAGAATGTAAGAAAGACTCCAAGTCAGGAATTAGAGCAATGTAATTCACCACATTAATGAACTAAAGGACAAAAATCACATGATATGCAGAAAACAATGTTTTTGTTTTTTGAGACAGAGCCTCAAGCTGTCCCCCTCCATAGAGTGCTGTGCATCACAGCTCACAGCAACCTCCAATGCCTGGGCTCAGGCGAGTCTCCTGCCTCTGCCTCCCAAGTAGCTGGGACTACAGGTGCCCACCACAACGCCCGGCCATTTTTTGGTTGCAGCCATCATTGTTGTTTGGCGGCCCAGGCTGGATTCGAACCCACCAGCTCAGGTGTATGCGGCTGGCGCTTTAGCCCGTTGAGCCACAGGTGCCGAGCCAGAAAACAACGTTTAAATCAATTGTGAACTTTTGAAATAGGTGTTTAGAAAACCAGGAATAGAGAAAAAATTTCTTAACCCACTAAAATTTAGCAGCAAACTTAATATTTATTTGAGACATACTAGAAGCATTTCCTTTAAGGTCGAGAATTAGACTCGGATGCCTTTTAAATTACATTTATTTTACATGTGCTATTGGAAGTTTTGACCAATAACATGAATTGAGAAAACGAAAAGAAATATCAAAGAGCAGAAATAAGAGAGTCAAGAGACTCTACTGTCTTATTTACAGGTGATATGTATATTCACAGAAACCTCACAAGAGATTCAACAGAAAAACTGTACAAAATAGTTAATAGAGTTCAACAACTTCCTAAACTCTATTAACCTAGGAATTAACCTAACAAAAATGCACAAAATCTCTAAAAGGAATCGTTAAAATTCTTCTAAAGTAGTAGCTTCCCAACTTTAGTGTACATTCAAATTATTTGGAGAATCTTGTTTAAAAGCAAATTCTGATTCAGGAGCCCTAAGGCAGAGATTAAGAACTGGCATTTCAAAATCTCCCAGCTGATGCAGACAGTTCACCTTGGATAGCATGGACCTGAAGCACTTAAGGAGTAAGTAGACATAAAAGGCATGCTTATGTGGGGACACCTTACCATTGTAAAAGTTCTAATTATCTCCAAGGTTACTTATGATTTTGAA
Source organism: Perodicticus potto (assembly GCA_963574655.1). Lineage (NCBI taxonomy): Eukaryota > Metazoa > Chordata > Mammalia > Primates > Lorisidae > Perodicticus > Perodicticus potto. The sequence continues at coordinate 16,499 of CAUYRH010026421.1, forward strand.
TACAATTTCCATCAAAATCCCAATAAAATTTGAGGGTAGTATTTGCTCAATTTACATAGGAAATAAAAAAGCCAACTTTCAGAAAAAAGAAGAAGAAACTGGGGTAAAAGAGAATTCTGTTACCATATATTAAGAGTTGTAACTAAACCAAGGTAATTCAAAAACACCACCAGCAGCAACTTGCTAATGGCACAGGAACAGGCAATAAAATAAACAAACAAAACAGAGTCTAGAAACAGATCCTATGAACTTGATTTATGAAAGAAATTTATGAACTTAATGGGGAAGCCAGGAGTGGTGGCTTACACCTGTAATCCTACAACTCTGGGAGGCAGAGGCAGGAGGATCACTTGACTCATGAATTCAAGACCAGCCTGAGCAAGAGTGAGACCTTGTCACTCCTAATAAGAAAGAAAGGAACAAAGGAAACAAAGAAAGAAAGGAGGGAGAGAGGGAGGGAAGGAAGGAAGGTAGGAAAGAAAATTTAAAAAAAGAAAAATTAGCTGGGTGTCGTGGCAGACACCTATAATCCTAGCTACTTAGGAGGCTGAGGTAGGAGGATTGCTTGAACCCAGCAGTTGGAGGTTGCTGTGAGTTAGGCTGACACCAGTGCACTCTAGCCTGAGCAACAGAGTGAGACTTGTTTCAAAAAAAAAAAAAAAACTTCATTGAGAAAAGTTAAATTGTTTGGTAAACGGTATGGAGAAAATTGGCTTTCCATATGGGCAGGATAAAAAATTAAATCTCTGCCTCTTACATACTCAGAAAGCTAATGATTTCGAGCTGTCTGCATTTCTGTTGGGATCTGAGCTTGGGCTTCCAACGCAGAGGCAGAAAGCAGGGGAGAGACAAACCCTTCCAAGCAGTTGACTTCTCATATAAACACATGGGCTCTACCACTTACCTCCTTCAATTGCTTTCTCCTGGCCTTGTCATTCTTGCAAATTCCTCTGAGGTTCTCACAATAGACCAGTTCTTGTATATATGGTCCTGGTATTATATGGTATTGAGAGTTTTCAAGATTTTTCTTTTTCTTTGGTTTCTGGGTGGTGGAGGGTCTTGTTCAGTGTTGTTCCCTTTTGTTTCACTTGTCACTACTTAAAGCTCAAGTTTTCGTAAGTATGTTATTGCAAAGTTGGAAAAAGCCGCATTAGGAGCTGCTAACCATATGCAAATTCAACTACACTCAGCTTTTTGTTTTTGAATCCAACACATAAGCAGTTTCCCCCAACTTTAATTTGCTCACAAATTGGATTTTTCATATCTCTGCTTTCATTTAAGTTCATAATGAAAACATTTGAGTAGGTCAGGGTCATAGACAAAACTCTCAGACAAATAATTAAGAAATTTCCCACAAATCAGGAATGTTTGGGTGAGACACTTCCTGATTCTTTGCTTTGTACCCCTGCTCTCCAGAGCTGACGCCACTTGACGTCCATCTGTGGGTTTGACCTCCCCACAAGGAACTTGAAGGTCTCCAGACTAAATCTCTAGAACCCAGTCTCGTGTTGCGTTTCTTCTGAGTATAGCACTGGCCCTTTTCCAAGGGCTAACAACTGAGGCCTTTTCTTAAGTTACTGTCTGCGTGAACTGCTTTTGATCCCTATTATCCTGTAACTGGAACACCTTCTGTTTTTTGAAAAAATGTTTAAACTTGGGGTCTTTTTATCCACTTCTGAAATATTCCCATACAGGCACCTCCCCACCTCCTTATAACAAAACTTAGAAGCCTGTACCCTGCCAGTTTCTTCTGTGCTGCCACCTCATGCCTGCCTGGGTCTCTGATGATCATTTTCATCTAATCACCAGCACACTGTCCTTTTTTTGAGACAGAGCCTCAAGCTGTCACCCTGGATAGAGTGCCATGGCATCACAGCTCACAGTAACCTCCAACTCCTGGGCTCAAGCGAGTCTCTTGCCTCCACCTCCCAAGTAGCTGGGACTACAGGCGCTCGCCACAACGCCCAACCATTTTTTGGTTGCAGCCATCATTGTTGTTTGGTGGGCCTGGGCTGGATTCGAACCCACCAGCTCAGGTGTATGTGGCTGGCGCCTTAGCCTGCTGAGCCACAGGCGCTGAGCCCACTGTCCATTTTTTTAGTGTGCCCCACTGTTTGTGTTTTTTTTTTTTATTTTTTATTTTTTTTATTAAATCATAGCTGCATACATTAGTTCAGTCAAGGGGTACAATGTGCTGGTTTCATATACAATCTGAAATGTTTTCATCAAACTGATTCACATAGCCTTCATGGCATTTTCTTAGTTATTGTAAGAGGACATTTATATTCTGAATTTAGTAATGTTTGCCTTATTTTTGATTCCTCTCTATTCCTAACTATCCAGATCCAACAAATCATCAG
>CAUYRH010026422.1:0-18081 GCA_963574655.1 Perodicticus potto
TTGACAACTGCCACTCCCAGCATTGTCTCAGCCTGTCCCATCCAATGTTCTCTGAGGATTTGTCCTGGGATTCCTGAGAAGTGAAATGTGTTAAGGATGTCTAAGGTCTGGAAATGGTTCAAGAATTTTTGGATCCTCCAGGGTCATCAGCACATTTGTCTCCTTTCTGTCTAGTGGTATACACCAGTCTCCAGCATAGTGGTTGACCTCTGCTGACACTGAACCACATCCTAAACTTAAACCCAATTTGAACTGTGATGTATACTACACTTGGGAGGCAGGAAAATATTACAGTTCCATAGACTCACTACCCCTTCCTGTCCACACACCCAATGTCATGAAGATGAAATGTGAAATTGAAAAAGATGACTCTCATCTATTTCTTGGTGGTGGAGGGACTTTAATGGGAGCCAGAATTATATATGTGGAGAGAGAGAGACCAAAGAGCTGTGTGGGGCCCAGTTTCCTGGGTGCCTGGAGTTCTTCCCTTCTCTATCATCACTCATGTATTCTTGGTGCTCTGAGACTCATTGGTCATTATGGGGCATTTACAGATTCAGAGATGATAGGCTTTGAATTCTGGCCTTAGCCAGCTGGAGTGACACCATCATTTAATTTAATGTTGTCTCATTTCTTCTATTAAATATGAACTAAAGTTACTTCTGCGATTGCCAGATCGGGGAGAATGTTCCTTGTGTACGTACATGACACAGTCATTCTGTCACTTAGATCAGTTTCTTCACATTTTTTGAGAGGTTTATTTGCTTCACTTCTATGTAGATTCAAACTTAGTCTAGTACCTCTTAAAAACTTGTTATTACACTCAGACATGACAAGCTTCTACCAATTAATAGTAAGAAAGTTGAAATAATGAGGATTATAGTACTCTGACAAACATGGCTTTCTTATGGAGAATCTGAGCTTTGTAAAAACTAAATTTATTTCCTAGTCTCTAGAGGGCATCTTTGATCTAAAATCAACTCTGTGACGTATCAAGCCCATTTATCTTGAGTGTCTAATCCCAGGAACAAGGACAGCTGGTACCCATAGGGATTAGCAATCCATAGGATAGAGACAGGTATGATCACAGGTTTGAGTGTTGCCACCTTGGCTCAAAAGCCCTTCTCCTTAGGAAATTCTTGGTGCACATAAAGGTATTGCTGTCTTGATGGCCACTTAGCCTGGGTTCCATGTTCTAGACCCTGCTGGACCTTTAAAAAACCCATTCTTGTCCCTCCATGGCCTGGTTTCCCTCTCTTAACTGGTGAGGTGAGTCTTGTGTTATGCTGGCGACTGGATTCCATTCCCATCAGTACACCCTAATACACCCCCAGGAACAACTTCCTGCTGTCAAATTTTGTGATGCATCTGAGAAATAAGATCTTGATGCTGCTCTGCTCCAGGTGTGGACCTCCATGGCTCAGAAGCAATAACCATCTCTTCCTCATTCTTTCCCCAGAGACTTGGGAAATGACCAGGTATTGAATAGGTGATTCTTGCTAGACTGAACATGGTTCTTTGCTAAATCTGGATTTTGTCTAAGAGTACACAGACTGTCCTAGTAGAAGGTTCAGGAGTCTGATATAAGTTTGCTTAAGTGAAGAATTCTTGTCACAGTTTAATCATTTTTAAATACACAGCTGAGCTGTGTGGGCCCTGTTTACATCGCTCTGCTGTCAGTCTCTCCCACTCTTTCTTTTTTTTAGAGACAGAGTCTTACCCTGTCACCCTCAGTAGAGTGCACAGGTCACAGCAACCTCCAGCTCTTGGGCTTAGATGATTCTTTTGTCTCAGCCTGCTGAGTAGCTGGGACTACAGGTGCCTGCCACAAGGCCCACCTATTTTTTTTGTTGCAGTTCGACTGGAGCTGGGTTCGAACCCACCACTTCTGGTCTATGGGGCTGGCACCCTACCACTGAGCCACAGGCACTGCCCTCTCCCACTCTTTCATCGTGAGAAACTGAACCTCTATTCATACGGAACCAATAATTTCCTATTTTCTCCTCCTCTATCCCCTAGCAACCACCATTGTATTTCCATTCCTAATCTGTAGATACCTCACCAACATGGAACCATGTAGGGCTTTTGTGTGTCACTAGTTGATTTGATTCAAAATAATGAGCTGAAGGGCCATCCATGTTGCAGTGTATTTTAGTATTTTCTTCCTCTTTAAGGTTTATTTTTAACCACAATTTAAAATTTCATTTATTTATTTACTTGGATATTTATCTATTTATTTATTTATTTTTGAGGCAGAGTCTTTGTCCCCCTCGGTAGAGTACCATGGCATCATTGCTCACAGCAACTTCAAACTCTTGGGCTTAAGTGATCCTCTTGTCTTAGCCTCCCAAGTAGCTGAGACTACAGACATCTACCACAACACCTGGCTATTTTTTCGAGACAACGTCTTGCTCTTACTCAGGCTGGTCTTGAACTCCTCAGCTCAAGCAGTCCACCTTTTTAGGCCTCCCAGAATGCTAGGCACAATTAGAAATTTTAAAACATGAACTTAGTACACTACTTAGTACACTGATTAAAAGTCAGTTGGGGCAGTGCCTGTGGCTCAAAGGAGTAGGGCGCCGGCCCCATATGCCAGAGGTGGTGGGTTCAAACCCAGCCCCGGCCAAAAACTGCAAAAAAAAGAAAAAAAAAAAGTCAGTTGATCATTAACTTTATTTTCAGAGCTTATGGTGAAAACTTGGGAAGGTAGAAGGAGAAATGGAGCACTGATACATAAACATATGGATGAGCCTGGAAACATTTCACTCAGTGAAGGAAGCCAGTTATAAAAGGACACCTGGTTTATAATCTTGTTTCTGTGAAATATCCAGATAGGCAGATTCTAGAGGCAGAATGCTGATTGGATGTTCTCATGGGATAGGGAAAGCCCTTTAAAAGGTACAGTTGAGATGTCTCTTTCTCAGGCAAGGGAAATGTTCTGAATTAGATAGGGGTGATGATGGCACAGCTTTGTGAATTCACTGAAAAAAACACTGACTTGACACTGTTCAAAGGGCAAATTTTTATAGTATGTAAACCACAGGTTAAAGGGACAGAAAGTCAGAGACAGACATAAAGAGGTTGTTAACGTGACGCCACAGGTATCATTCTAGGTACCCCATTTGCTTTCCAATGGACTCACTTCTACGGAAATAATTTTGGGTCAGCCAAATGAGAACAAGCAGTGTTTATAAAGAGCTTCCAATGTGTTGCAAGAGAGTTGGCTCTACCACTACCATCACTGGCAATACCACTTGCTTGCCTCTAGCAGATACTTAAAGCTGGGAAAAGAGGGTGACATGTGTGGGGGAGGAAAGGGGAAGAGGGTCCTGATGGGAGGGTGCTGCCTGCTTGTGGAAGCTGAAAGTGGGCTGAGTAGGAAGAGGCACCCTACCTGATGGGCGAGGGGGCATGTGTGTTTAGCTGTCCCTGGTCCATTAGTGCTAAGGTGGAAGCTGCCACAAATGAGGGAGGGAGTCCTGACCATTTGGGACTGATGACTTCAGAGGTGCGGGGACTGAGGCTCTCCAGGCTCTTTGGTGAAAATGATTGCTGGGTGAAAGCCTTGCCAGGCTGGCATGGATTTAGAAAAGCTCACCCTTGGGAAACTCTCCTTAGTCATCTTCAGTCAAGCCAATAATTTTTTGTAGTAGAGAATCTTTGTTGAATTTATAACGATTACAACAATAGCTGGTGATTGTACTTATGCAATTTTGTATTCATGTTCAGATATTTAAAATTATGAAAAATTTATAAATAACATACATTTAATTTGTAATAATTATGTTTATATTTATAATAATAAGTGTTATTACTGCTACCATTAGTAAAAATTTCAGGACAACACACACTACAGCTCACACTGAACACCTCAGCTCCTATACTGCACTCTAGGAAACAATCTCAATTGTCACTTTCACCTTGGGGTCATGCCTCCCCCAACCCTTTCCCATGCCCATCACCCATTCCCCCATTCCACCACACAACATGACAGGCAGGCGTGATCATCCCAGGTCATCAGCAGGGCCTGCTAGAGGACACAAAATACCTCATCCAGTTTCACCTAAGGTTGAGTTTCTCAGCATAGGGCAGGCTGAGGGTGCCAGTGAAACTCTGGGGGGCTTCTGTCTTTTATTTCATTGTGGCATAACTTTGAGGGCTGAAGGGGGCCCTAGAAATGTTTTTGTTTTTTTTTTTAAGGGCCCGAGCCAGAGACATCTGGTGTGTGAGACAGATGAGAGAAATATGCACACATCCTTTACATGTCCTCAGCTGGGACTTGGAAATCTTCTCAGAGGCACCTGCTGAGCCCCTCAGAACTTTTTTTTTTATTTATTCTCAAGTATTTTATTTTATCCAATTAAAATGCATCTTGAGGCATAACAAAACATTTAAGAGCTTATTTGAGTAAGAAGCAATTTACGTATGGGAGAAAACCAAAATGAAAAAGGCTTAGTGTTTTATTGATGAAGCGTCAGAGGCAAGTATTTATTAGAAAAATGCAAAGAAAATAAAATTATTTGGTTAAAGTTACAAAATTGTTGTTGTTATTATCTTGTTCCATCTTATAAGTTTGATGGCTGTCTCTCTCTTTTTTTTTTTTTAAGATCAAGTTTCACTGTGTCAGCCAGGGTAGCCTGCTGTGGCATGAGCATTAGCTGACGGCGACCTCAAACTCTTGGGCTCAAACTCAACTAGCCTGGCATCATGGTGGGTGCGTGCAGTCCAGCTACTTGGGAGGCTTAGGAAAGAGGACTGCTAAAAACTCAGGAGTTGGAGGTTGCTGTGAGCTGTGATGCCATGGCATTTTACCCAGGGGGCAGAGTGAGACTCTGTCTTATAATAATAATAGTAGTTATTGGCTGGACGAGGTGGCTCATGCCTGTAATCCCAGCACTCTGGGAGGCAGAGGTGAGCGGCTGGATATCTTATGACCAGCCAGAGCACCAGCGAGATCCCTTCTCTAAAAATAGCTGGGTGTTGTAGTGGGCGCCTGTAATCCAGCTACTAGGGAAGCTGAGGCAAGAGAATCTCTTGAGCCCAAGAATTGGAGGTTATTGTGAGCTATGACTTTATGTCACTCTACTGAGGGTTACAAAATAAGATGCTATCTGAAAATAATAATCGCAATTACTATTGTTGGAGATACTCATAGGGAGACTACAGGTGACACTGCAATATTTTCAAAGCAGAAACTGCTGAAGGCCTTGCTTTTTTTTCTCTGCTGTCTGAAACCCAAATCATTATGTCACTCAGTAATATACAAAATTTACATTTAAGGTGACCTAAATATTGCATTTTATTTCAAATAGATTATGTCAGTTTCTTTCAAGCTACCTAGAATTTTTCAGAGTAAAAACAAACATATGGGAATAACCAAAATTAGTAAGAAAGAAATACAAGAAGCATCTCTGGTCTTACATGACATTAAAACAGATTCAAACCTTCTATAATTAAAGTAGTGTAGTGTTAGAGCAGTGTTTCTCAACCTTGTTTTTATTTCCTGGCACACTTGAACATATAGTGAAACTTTTATGGCACACTTAAATTATGTTCACCACCAAATAAAATTGAAAAGAAAGAATTGTGCTTTGAACTTCTTTCAAAAGTAATTTAATTGATGACTTGTTAAAATTTTCATGGCACCCTTAACATCTTCTGACAGCACAGTGTGTTCCAGCAACACAGCAGTTGAAAATGGCTGGGAACAAAAACAGGCAAGCACACTGGGACAGCTGATAAGATAATTCAGCAATCCCATCAAGCGGATAAAAAAGTTACACAATAAAAACAAAGATGGGGAACCTTTATCAATGCTTCATGTTTGAGAACAGGATAGTCCTATAAAAACTATGGGAATAAATTTGTTCATCATGTGCTAGAATAAGATGAAAGATAAATTAAAAAAGAAATATAAATGGCAAACAATTTAAAACCTGCAAATAGGAGAAGAAAACATTGGTAAATATTCCTATAAGTTGTGAGAATAAATCTGGCTTTTTTAAAATGAAGAAATATTAATGAAATTAAGATTAATAAAGGACACAATACAAAACCATAATATTTTGCATGGTAGGAGTTGCTCTAAGTTAAAAAGAATACACTAAACAGAACATCTATTTGCAAGTTATGTAAAAGAAAGAAATTATTCATGTGTCTTCCAGAAAAATCATCAATTTCTCTAAACATGATCTCATGGCACAAGGACATAGGAGACAAGTGAAGAATCCCTCACTGACCCAAGATAGGACAGTTTTAACATGAAAATAGATATAACTGCAGTACATGGAGTCCTAGTGAATACACAAGAAATACTGCAAGGAAAAGTGTTATCTATGTGTTTCTATTTTTGTTTGGAGGGCCATGTCATCATTGTTGTGACAGCGACTAAGCAAGAGTCCAATTTTTGTCCTTTCCTGTTAGGTTAGATGTGAATGTAATGAAGAGCTCAGAAGAAAATGCAATTCTTTCTAGAAAATAAGAACTAGTATATGCAGACGGTATGCTAGAGTTAGAAAACTGCTATTTTGCAATCCTCAGTAAAACTAGGAAAATAGTAATCAATAAATGATAATAAGTTACAAGAAAGAAACAGGTAGCTATCCCATGGACCCACTTGTCAATCTTAAATATATGTAAAAGTAGAATAATCGTACATACACATTTAAGTGTACTGTCTTCATTGGTATGTTCTGGAAGTTTAAAATGCAGCATGGCTTCGAAAGATCTGTACCACAAACTACTGTATTAATATTGATCACATATTAAAATAATAATTTTTGATATATTCAGTGAATAAATTATTATAATCAATTTTATGTCTTGATTTTTCTTTTCTTTGATGTTGCTTTCAGAAAATTTAAAATGAAACTCACAGGGCTCTTTAATTCTAGCAGGTATTGGCACCTGAGAAGATTGCCTGCTCCCTTTTCAAAACTCAGGCTGCTTCCTTAAAAAAACAAGAGTCCATGAAGATTATAAAATTGGAATTATTTATTTATTTATTTGTAAAGACAGAGTCTCATTTTATCACCCTTGGTAGAGTGCCATCCATCACACAGCTCATAGCACCCTCCAACTCCTGGGCTTAGGCGATTCTCTTGCCTCAACCTCCCAAGTAGCTGGGACTACAGGTGCCTGCCACAATACCCAGCTGTTTTTGTTGTTGCAGTTTGGCCAGGGCCCAGTTTGAACCTGCAACCCTTGGTATATGGGGCTGGGGCCCTACCCAGTGAGCCACAAGCTTCGCCCTGGAATTATTTATTATTAAGTGATTTTGAGACAGGGTCTTGCAGACTGGAGTGCAGTGCTCTGATCACAGCTCACTGCAGCTTCCAACTCATAGGCTCAAGTGATCCTCCTTTCACAGCCTCCTGAACGAGAAGTTCTGGCATAGAACTGGGTTGAGGGTCCACAAGAAAGGAGAGGAGATCAGTCCAGGGACAAGGAAAGAATTTATAAGAGGGGAAAAGAAAATGGAGACTGACCAGGTGGGAGCTCAGCTAGCATAGTTACAAAAGCCTTCTCAGTATACCTGGAGAGGGACTGAGAGCCCAGAGTACCGCCTGGGGCTCTTGTCCAGTGCTGGTCAGGATTATGGGCATGCCCTCCAGGTCAGGCTATGGGTAGCATGTTTCCAGGAACTCTGGCCTTAAGCCACTTCAGGACTCGGGGGAGGAGATTTTTCATTTCTGACCTGATTTTCTAAAATTGCTGCACTTCTGTCAGCGTTATCAGATTTCTTTCCCTCACTGAGTAGTTGAGAATACAGGCATGGACCACCACACCTGGCTTTTAAAAGCAACTTTTGTAGTGACCAAGGTAGAAGGATGGCTTGAGCATGAGTTAGAGATCAGCCTGAGAAAGATCGAGACCCAGCTCTACTAAAAATAGAAAAATTAGTCAGGGATACTGGGTGGTTCCTGTAGTTCCATCTGCTGAGGAGGCTGAGGCATGTGGATCACTTGAACCCAGTGGTCTGACGTTGCTATGAGATAGTCTGATGCTACACCCCTCCAGCCTGGGCAACAGAGTGAGATTCTTGTCTTTATTTTAATTATGTATTTATTTCTTTATTTTGTAGACATGGGACTCTTGTTATGTTGCTCACGTGGGTCTCAACTTACTGGCTTCAAGTGACCCTTTTGCCTTGGCCTCCGAAAGTGCTAGAATTAGAAGCATGAGCCACCATGCACTACCTGAAAACTGAAATTTAAAAATATTTATCATTATAGCCTCTAATGTTGAATATTATTTGTGTTGTTCATTATGGATATAACATCATATACAGGGTTAAATGCGAATGGCCTCCTAGCGGTGACAGCTTCCTGTGGGCAGAGAAAAACGTGGTTGTAGCTATAAATGCGTGGGATTTTTATTAGCTGTCACTCAGAGGAATGAGGGGAGGGGCTGATGGTCCTACCCAATCAGGAGCGCTGGTGTGGAAACTGTCCAAATGAGGCTTGCAACGGAAGTGTAGAGGGCGGGATGTACAACCCGGAACAGCCCTGGACCTTTGCTTCCGGCCGCCTAAGTCTGTCAGTGTTCGCTGCCCCAGCCTTCCTCAGGAAGGCCCTGGAGTCTCTTCTCGGTCATCGTCGCCGCGTGACTGGCAGGTACTGCAAGATCTGTAAGGAGAATGCCGGGAGGACACGGAAGGCAGGAAACGGTGAGTGTGTTGGAAGTGACTGGTTTGTCATGGGCAAGTCGCAACGTCCAGAAGCGGCTGTGGCGATCTCGGCCTCCCGGCGTCAGCTCCGGAACCTGCAGACTCCAGTCCCAGGTGGAGCAGTTTGGCGGTCCGACCCGTCCCAGAACCACAGCCGGGACCCGGCGCAACCAATTTCTTCCACAGATGACTTGGCACGGCCTCGCCGTGTGCACACAACACGGCGTCTCCGCAGATTGTGTGGTAAGGACGGGTTGTTTGTCAGGGACAACCCCGACTCAGTGGCTGGGTCCGTGAAGTCCCCAGTCTCCCCTCTCCCCTGTTAAAAAATAAAGTACAGCACAGTTAAAATATTAAGGGGTTCACTAGAGGAAACAGTGATTTATGAGTCAGCAAGCCCCAGCCGCGGTTTGTGTTTGGAGGTCCACGGGAGGGGCTTGAGGGAAAGGCTTATAAAGTCCATGAAGATGAAAACCTAACTGGATAATTGGTTGGTTATCATTTTGTAGTCTCCTTTTTTACGGTTATGACGCAGGCTATCTTCTGGTTCTGTAATCAGACGTAAACTGGTAGTTTGTAATGGGTAAGCTTAAATTTTGTTTCGAATGTAATAATTAACAAAAAATGCATTTGCGTTAGATTTCAGTGTCCTTAGTAGCAATTCCGGGCACAAGAATCAGTTCTAATAGCCCGCTATTTTAACAATTGCTGATTTTAACAATTCATAGAAAGACCTGTTTCTCTCTTTTCCAAGTTAATAACAAGCAGAATCTCACACCCACCACCCTGTTTCCTCAGAATAACTGTCCTAGGGCTTATAGTAAAACCTTCAATTTCTAGGTTTCCCCCAACATTCCTAAATGTCAACATAAACTCACCAATTCACATTTTCCACTATTTATGCTTTATAATATTTTTCGGAGAGACAGAGGATTTTTAATTGTACATTATTTTTCACAGAGAAGTGGACAGCTCTTTTTGTTTGTTTGTTTTGAGACAGAGTCTATGTTGCCCTTGGTAGAGTGCTGTGCCCCCAGTTCACAGCAATCTCAAACTCTTGGGCTTAAGCGATTCTCTTGCCTCAACCTCTCAAGTAGCTAGGATTATAGGCACCTGTCACAACTCTTGGCGATTATTTTGTTGCAGTTGTCATTGTTATTTGGAAGGCCCAGGGCTGGGTTCGAACCTGTCAGCTTCGGTTTATGTGGCCGGTGCCCTAGCTGCTGAGCTACAGGTGCCACTTGGACAGCTTTTAAAATATTTGTGTTTCTGAACATTTCACATGAGGAAATTAGAGAACATTCACTTGATGCTTTGGTTTAAGAATTCTTTGTGCCTTTCCTCCTTTTTTTTTTTTTAAATTATTGAGGATTCATTGAGGGTACAAAGATCCAGGTTACACCAATTGCCTTTGTCAGTGCATCAAACACTGTGACTCCCCTACTCTCCTTCCTCCTTCCTTCTCTTTGCTCCTTCATTCTCCCCTCGTGTACTAGGTCATTAATTGTCCTCATATCAAAATTGAGTACATTAGATTCTTGCTTCTCCATTCTTGTGATCATTCTTAGTGATGCTTTACTAAGAAGAATGTGTTCCACCTCCATCCAAGTTAGTACAAAAGATGTATAGTCTCTATCTTTTTTAGTGGCTGAATAATATTCCATGGTATACATATACCACTGCTTGTTAATCCATTCCGGGATTGGTGGACATTTAGGTTGTTTCCACATTTCGGTGATTGTAAATTGAGCTGTAATAAACAGTCTAGTGCAAATGTTCTTATGATAAAAGGATTTTTTTTCTTCTAGGTAGATCCTTTCTTCCTTTTTATATTTCCTAGGCACAAACTGGCCTTGGTTTGAGCTTTGTCCATAGAAACTTCACAGGGTATTGTGTCCTCAGCCACCCACCTGTCTTTTCCCATTACTGGGTTTCACAACTGTCTAGGGATGACCCTGAATGCTCACAGTGGCTTGTCTCTTGGAATGTATTCAATATTACCTGCTGGGTCTTCTCCATGAGGACCTCTTGAGGTTTAAGGCTGGCTGGAGCCCATCAAGGGAGCATAGAGATAGCTTGGGGCTGAGAGGAATCTCCTGGTATATCCTTATCTAAGAAGCTAAGTTATTGAGATATTAAAATTTTCTTCCTCCGCCCCAGTTTTCATTTTCTGGAGACATACCAATTGGATGCTGATACTGAGGAAAAAAGGACAAAAGCAATTCTTGTTCTCTAGATTTTTTCGCACTTGAAGAAGGGAGAAAAAGTATATCAAAGGATAAGCAAAAGAGACTCCAGGGAGGTGTTGTAAGAACCTGGAAAGCAAATTGCACAGTGGAGGCAGTGCAGGGCAGCCTAGGAGAAAGGCCATCCAGTAGTTAAAGGGGCAGGATGGGGCTGGGCAGATTTTCCAAGTGATCAGATAGCTTGATTTGACACTTGGGTCCCTCATGTTTGTGTTTCTGTCAGTTCTTCCCCTCACCTAGAAAATTCTTGTCTCTTATTTTAGCTTCAGTTTTTCCTTAACTGTAAAATGAATTTTAGCAGTAGAGCTTGAAAGGTAACATAATAAAAAGGGTGCCAAAGAAAGCATACACATTTTAAGGAAGGAAAAAAATAATAAAATCTTAATACTTAAGTATCATTTGACTTCTGCAATTATAAGAGATGCAAGGTACAGTATATAAGATAACAAATGTTACTGGTACATATCTAAGATTAAAATTTTAATACAGTTTTTTTCTTAAAATGTTTATACCTTTTTTTTAATTTGGCAACCTCTGTTTTTTCAAGGAAACATGAACAACATAGATCTCAGAAAAAAATCTGGTCATGTATTCCACTTAAAATTTCTTGTTTCTCGTTTTCTTCCTAGAGTGAGTGTGATAAGTTACTCAGGTATGTTATTTATTTGTAGGTGATTTTGGAATTCCAAGAATTAGTTTTGAGAATGCTACCTGGGAAAGAAAATAGGAAACATTTCTTTATCATTTTGGTTGCTGATAAATGCATTACTACTAGAAAGCAGAGTAATGAAATTGGTAAATGACAAAGCTTTACCAAAACATCCATTCCTCTCTTTTTTACAGTGTGAAGAATTTGTAACAGCATGTTGTATCTTGTATAGGTGTTGCAGTTTAATAATAAATTCTGTGAGATAGAATTTGGCAAATCCAAAATGATATGTTATCATGCAAATGATAATTAAATGCCCTGTTTATTGTCTAAATGGGATAGATGTTTTTGCTTTTCCTGTTCAGGTATTATTTTTTAGTGCCATACAATTTCTGTGATATTATACTAAATATATTTCCTTTTTTCCCCATGAATTCTGGATTTCAGCTCCTCTAAGCTTTGTTATTTCCTAACTAGAGAAACAATAATATCTTTTGTTAGATTATTTGGTCTTTTGTCCTTGTGTTTTGCAGTAGTGTCCACCAATCAACATCAAAGGTAGTCTTTCACTATTTACAACTAGTTCTTTAACACTTGAGCTTATCTGAACAAGGAGATTTTAGAAAAGCCCCTGGTAAGGACTGAATGAGAGGTTGCCAAGCAAACTAGCCACGTGTCCAGAGAAATGGAATTTTTAGTCCCACACCCACCCTTCAGAGAGAAGAGAGGGGTACCATAAAATTAAGTTGATTACCATGGACCTATGGTTCAATTATTTATTTAAATGAAATGAAGCTTTCATAAAAACTCAAAGGATAGGGTTTGGGAAGCTTCCAGATAGCTTGAACACCTGGTAGTTCCTGGAAGGTGGTGAGTCTGACAAGGAAGTAAACACTCTGTACCCCACCCTCTTTCTTTAGATAGATAGTGTTGAAACTAAACTAGGTTTGAGAACATCCAGTTGGTGTCTCCTGCAAAAGTGGTTGCTTACTTGTTGATAGGGATGAGTACCCCACCCCATGACCTCTAGTCACAGAGGTCTTCTGTGCTGATTGTTGTGGTCTGAGATTTTGATTTTTTCTTCTTAGAGTTTCGTTTTTTTCTATAAACAGAAAACCTGAGTTTGAGGTATTTTGCTAGTTTCTTTAAATATTGTGTATTTTTTAAATATAAATGTATGTAAAGAACCCTGACCAAAAAGCAGAGGCCTGCATCCAGGGACTCCCAGCTAAAGCCAATCTTGAGCCTGCCACAGGAGGTCATCCAAGGTCCAGTTCTTCCTGAGGCACCCCTACTGCAGGTTTCCCAGCCTTCTCACACCAGCCATGGAAGGAGCACTTTATACATTTTTTGCCATATAATTTCTGTTTTCCCAAGTACTTTAGAATTTTATTTTAAGATATGTGTTTAAGCTTTTTATTTTGTTTGAAAATATGAGTGTACTAGTGAACTGGTCTGAAGTAGCACAGATGATTTTTGAAGTAAGTTTGTTTTATGCTGAGTTAAAAAAATAATACCTATAATGCTACATGGACTCACCATCTAGGTGAATAAATAAGCAGTGGGCAATCCTGATGTGTCCCCCTAGAGATGACCACATTCCTGATCATTTTTGTTATTCTTTGCTGCTTGACTATATTTCATAAAGCAGTATTTTTTCTGTTTTCCCTCCTTTGAGTTTTCAGTAACCTAATGTTGCTATTAATATACTATGAATGGAAAAGAAACCATATTCTATAAAATAATTTGAGGAGGTTTATTCAGAGCCAACATTGAGGACCATGACCTGAAACCCACCCAAGAATTCTTGAGCACCTGGACTCATTGTGGTGGGTTACAACATGGTTGTGTACACTTTAGGGAGACAGGAATTACAGGTAAAGCCATAAATTGATCCATGGAGGGCATGTACTTTCGGTTTGACCCTAAAAGGTGGAACCTCTCAAAGTGGAGCCCACAGATTATAGGTGGGCCGAGCAGTTCTTCAGTTGACAATTGGCTGAACAAGTCAGGCTCTGTCTAATAGACCTGGAGCCAGATAAAAGGAATGCTTGAGTTTACATAGGATCTGTTAATCAGACACAAACTACAGGACATCTGTCCTCTAGACGCAAGTGGTTTGGTGTGTATATCAAGGACCTGCAAGTGTGTCTTGCATGGCCTGGGCCCTGTTAATGAGTCACAAGAGGCATCCCTAAGTAGTGAGGAGGACGTGATGAGGCAGATCTGATCTCCTTTTTCATGGCTAGCAGCTGATTTTAGGGGATTGCCTTGGCCAAGATGGGGTCCAGTCAGTTATTTGCTGGGGGGAGCCTTAAGAGTTTTAGTTCATAATCTACCATTAATGTTCTGTAAAGGTGTCTTTATGGTTTCTGTGCCTCCTTTTGTGGCACACGTGTTACTGACTTGAGTCAATAGTTTACTCCCCTAGTCCATTGTTTTTAAAATTTGAGTTGTTTTACATTTTGGAGTGGGGGTTGAGGTTGCTGAGAATGTCATTTTTGGTTTTGTTTTAAAGTTCTGTGACTTTATAAATTTCTCAACTAAAAGAAAGAAAGGCACCTAATATATATTTTTCAATTGTTGCCTTGAGCCATGTTGGGGATGTCTGTATGGAAGATTCAGATCCAAGCATTCTCGCATGTGAGCTCCATTTGGTCTTTACTACAAATTTGTTGGGTTTTGTTTTTGTTTTTATTGAGACAGAGTCTCACTCCTTCTTAGGGTTGGGTGCCTTGGTGTCATAGCTCACAGCAACCTCAAATTCCTGGGCTCAAGTGATTCTCTTGCCTCAGACTCCTGAGTAGCTGGAACTACAAGTGCCGGCCACAATGCCCAGCTATTTTTTGTTTTTGTAGAGACAGGGTCTGGCTCTTGCTCAGGCTGGTCTTGAACTCCTGAGCTCAGGCAGTCTGCCCACCTTGGCCTCCCAGAGTGCTAGGATTATAGGTGTGAGCCACCTCGCCTAGCCTACAAGTTGGTTTTAAAGGCAAAGAGGAGAAAAGAATTGGACCAATAAGAAAGTTGTTTCTTAAGAATTCTCTTTGGTTTACTCAAGCATTGATTAGTGATTGGCTGTACATCATTGAACTATGGTGTGTAGGTTATAGTGTCAAGAATGCCATATGGTTTACACATAGCTACTTATGGTCTTTGTATCCACACAGCAAGCAGTTTCAAGGAATTATTACTTAGCTCAGGGGCCGAGAAGTGCAGTGGAACATGACTGCTGACTCCTGCAAATGCCTGGGCCTGATATTTAGAGGAGGCATCATGCATTCTGCAAATTAAAAAAAGCTTCATGCACTTTATCCTTTTTGACCAAATTTGTTCTTTTTGAAACCATTAATGATCACAGTGTAAGGGTTGAGGTGTCCCTCATAACTGAGAGGGCTTATTCCCAGGTAGTCTTGTTCTATGTCAGGTGGTAGGGAAAAGAGGGTATATCCTAGTGAGTAATTTTATGAATGCCCCTAAACAAAATTTAAATGACATCACATAGTGGCAAAAATGAGATTTTAGTCATGTCATTGATGTGTATAGCTGCTATCACTGGTTTTATCGATCTCTAGTCTTTAGAATGTTGTGGCTTTAAATTTCTTGGTGAAGTAAAACAGTGGGAAATGTATAACATTAATAATTGGATTAATAGAAGTATCATAAAAAGAGATTGTATGTGAGAAAGTATCTTAAAAAGAAAACAAAAAACAACAACAAAAGCCCTATTTTGTTAGGGTTCAGACTAAAACTATCATGCTTAAAGGTAAATCCAAGTTCTGGCTCGGCACCTGTGGCTCAACGGGCTAAGGCGCCAGCCACGTACGCCTGAGCTGGTGGGTTCAAATCCAGCCCGGGCCCACCAAATAACAATGACGGCTGCAACCAAAAAATGGCCAGGCGTTGTGGCCAACGCCGCCCAGGAGTTGGAGGTTGCTGTGAATGCTGTGAACTGTGATGCCATGGCAGTCTATCCAAGGTGACAGCTTGAGGCTCTGTCTCAAAAAAAAAGGTAAATCCAAGTTCTTTAGAAGAACCAAGAGGCTACTTTTGTAATTTTACCTAGATGAGTTTCTACATAATAGTACATATTTATTCATACATTACAGCACCGGGTATTTGCCATCATATACACACACTCTTTGCTTACCTCATATAAGTTTTATCATCATGTTGCTATTCCGAATGTTCCATACATTTGCTCTACTGTGGGCATGGTATTGGACTAATCATTTCTACAAAATGTCTTAGATAAAATATTTTGGAACACAGTCAACAAGTAAAAATTGCTTAGAACATCAATATCAAATTACCATTGTGTGTTAAGAAACACTTTACATATCATTAAAAAGATTAAATGTCCTCAAAATACATTTTAAAAATTAGATTGTTCCAATTTGCCATAAGCAATTCACTTTTAAGAAGTATCTAAACATAAATAATGAAAAAGAATGTATCTTCTAATTCAATTCATAAAAAGCATATACACATAAACTAAGTAAAAACAACAGAATTAGATTTTTAAATGCTGCTCTAATCTGATTTATTACATCACACAAATCACCACATCCTTTGTGCATCATCACATATATATATCATGGCGTCCTTGTTAAAGGCTTCTATTCATTTGCACAACATTACTGAACCAGGCTTCATTGTTGCATATTTATTTATTTTCAAACAAAGCTGTGATGAAAACACCTTTATTGTCATCTTGCAATAATTTTCCATTATATGTCCTAAGAGAAACCCTTCTCAAAAGAGACTATTTTGTGTGTTCATACTTACCACATTAAGTCAGGTGTCTCCAGTAAGGGACATTTGGGAAACCTAGGACACATGGCTGCCTATGAATCTCACCTAGTGTGGGTCAAGCAGGGCCTGGGGTGGAAGGAGATTTTAGGTGTTTTTAAAAAGAAAGATGCAGTCATCCTGAACATGAGCTGTTATGACACAAATTGCCATGTGAGTCCATGTCTTTTTCCAGCTGGTACTGATGGCTTACCAAGTCTACCAATAATCAAAAAGGGCTGGGTGCAGTGGCTCACACCTGTAATCCTAGTACTCCTAGAGGTTGAGGGAGGTGGATTACTTGAGCTCAGGATTTCCAGACCAGCTTTGAGCAAGACCAAGCCTCCCTGCCCCCATCCCCACCCCTACCCCTCCATGTTTACTACAAACAGAAAAATTAGACAGGTGTTATGGTGGGTGCCTGTAGTTTCAGCTACTTGTGAGGCAGAGGTAAGAGGATCACTTGAGCCCGGTAGTTTGGGGCTGTTGTGAGGTGATGCCAGGGCACTTTAGCCTGGAGAAACAGAGTGAGACTTTGTTTCAAAATCATCCTCATCATCATCCAAAAGGTCAGAATCTAGTTTAAAGAGAGTATTTGTGTGCAGTGGTTGAGGATGATCACCCAGCAGCACAGGCAAGTTGCCTTGTGTATAAGCTCCTGCTAGTAGCAGTTACAGGTCAATTTTTATGGGAAAAGAGGACAGGCAGTTTCTAAGTTGTTAACCAAGAATGTACAGTAAAATTACATAAGTTATTGTTTGGCTATACATTTTTTTTTTAATCACAAATTTTAGCTATGTGAAGGAAATGACTGAGGCAACTAGTCTGGAACAACATGTCTTTAAACAGTTGCCTCCAGGCATGAGTTAGGGGATTTACAGAGGTTGTGAAGTCAGGTATGTCTGGACCTAATCAGTGTTCCATACTTCTGAAAGCTTCAAGGTATTTTCTCCCCTTTAGGACACAGAGAAAATGTGTTCTGAAGGCACACCCCTCCTTATACCCTGCTGCCACCCTGTGATTCCTGTCCACTGACACACATGCACTAGGTAATGACAAGGCCACTCCCCTTCCGGAGAAGAGCCCAAGCTCAGGAATTGCACATACAGCACAACTGCTCCTGAAGTTTACCACCAACCTCCCACACAAGTACCTAATGACTCCTGGATTATTCCCTCCCTCAAACTGAATTGGTAGCAGGAACCTGATCAGTACCTCCACCATCCGAGGCTCTGATCACTCAGTCGATGCCGGAATTTTGGGTTCTTGGTCTTGGCGATTTGAAGAATAAACCCGCGGACCACAGATCAGTGGTAAGACAGAATTTATTTACAGAAAAGAACACAAAAGACACTAAAGCTCCTGATAGAGGGAGAGAACTCAAGTGGGGAGAGAAAAGCTCTCTCCCTTTCTCTCCCGGTCTTTCCCCGTCTCTCCTCTTAGGCTTTTAGTCTTGGGGTATATATAGGCGCTTGGGTTCCTTGGCCAGGAAATGAGAGAACACAGTCCTTTCCGCCTGGGCAAGGTGAATGAATGTATCCATGAATGAACACAGTTCCTTCCGCCAGGGCAAGGCGAATGAATGTATCAATGAATGGACAGAGTCCATTCATGGAATTGAGGCCTAGGAAATTCACATGTAATTGACCTAGGCATCGGAAATGGAGGTTCCGTCTTTAGTCATAAGTGTAAACTGAAGGAGACACCAAGGTGCAGGTGTCTCCTCGGCA
>CAUYRH010026429.1:0-14842 GCA_963574655.1 Perodicticus potto
GCATGGTAGCGCATGCCTGTAATCTTAGTACTCTGGGAGGTTTAGGCGGATGGATTGCCTGAGCTCAGGAGTTTAAGACCAGCCCGAGCAAGTGGGAAACCTATCTCTATTTAAAACATAAAATAACAAGAAAAAAAAAAAGAAAGAAAGAAAGAAAGAAAGAAAGAAAGAAAGAAAGAAAGAAAGAAAGAAAGAAAGAAAGAAAGAAAGAAAGAAAAGAAAGAAGGAAAGAAAAGAAAAGTTAGCTGGGCATCATGGCAAGTACCTGTAGTCCCAGTCACTCAGGAGGCTGAGGCAAATGGATTTCTAGAGCCTAGTGGTTTGAGGTTGCTGTAAGCTATGATGATGCCATAGCACTCTACTTAGGACAACAGAGTGAGATTCTATTTCAAAAAAAAAAAAATTCCTTTGACTTTATTGAACATCTGCTTTTATTTTCAATGTTCCAGACCTTCTTTTCTTTAAACCCTAATATTTTTGTTATATAAATATCCCCTTGCTCATAAGCGGTGATAATTATTACAATAATAGTTTTAAATTCTGTAATATATACCACATGAAAAAACAGGATGTGTCAGAATCAAAAGTCTTAAGAGGTGATTGTTAGATCACTCTTTTAAAATCATATTTCAATCTTTACCCATATGTTTCAGAGAAAAAATTGGCACATTCATTATTGAGTTAAAGTCATCTAATTTCAGATATGTTAAACTAGACATTTTAGTTTGCCAAATACATTAAAGCATAATTAGTAAAAGTAACAATGCTTTAAAGTTCTGGCAACATCCAAAGACCTACAAATGTTGAAATAACACAACTGGAGGTTGAACATGAAAATGATTCTCAAATTATAACAATGAATTACGATGTACATGTATTTACTCAAATAGAAACTCTTCAGTTGCCTTTTGGACACTGAATTCAGAAAATAAAATTTCTAGCTAAAGTGTATTGAAAAACCTAGGCCACATCTACCATCTTACTGAGACATTAGATTTTTGGTAATGAATATAAGCAGCATAAAACTCCTCGCTGACTTCTAATACATATTATATCACCAATTTTTTTTTTTTTTTTGCAGTTTTTGGCCAGGACTGGGTTATAACCTGCTATCTCTGGCATATGGTGCTGCCGCCCTACTCCTTTGAGCCACAGGCACCACCCACTAATACATATTATGTCCTACAACTATCTCTTCAAATGGCCATTTCTGATGATGTAATTATGTACTCCAAAGATAGGAAAGGTGTCCTATTTATTTTCATATCACTATTCCTAGAAATAATTCATAACTGTCATTATCCCAAGTACAAAGGATTTATGTCAATAGGCATAAAGGTGTTTTAAGGTTTGCTTTGCACACTTTAAATATATTGCCTAATTTTACATACAGATAAAAACTATGGAATATTTATCGGTCTAATTATTTAAAATGATGCCAAATAATTATAACCATTATATATGTGGGATATATGCGTACATATATTCACTTTGGATTAAATGTTAATGTATTAAACATGTATATTCGGATGTCAGCATAAGTGATGCTAGAAAAATAATTTTAAATCACTTTGAAGACTAGCTTGAGAAAATATTTCAGAAGTAGGAAAAATTCATTGAAATATCAAATTATAATGTATAATACAAAAGGTACAGAAATGCAAACAGTTTTATAAAGTGAATAAACGCAGGGAGAAAAATAGTCAGATGTGTTTTTGTTGCGATTTAGTGAGAGTAACTTCTTATATTTGTTTCCCATTTTTGCTGCAACAGATTACTATGAATTTAGTAAATTAGAAAATCACAAAATTTTATTATTCAGCAGTTTTAGAGACCAGAAACACAAATAGTTTACACATGGCTAAAATGGAGATGTTGGCCCATCTGCGTTCTCTCTGGAGACTTTAGGGGACAATACATTCCTTGCTTTTTCAGCTCCCAGAGGCTGCCCATATTTCTTCATTCGCAGCCATATCACCTCTGCTTCCATCACCACTTCCTCTCCTTGGCTTTGACCCCTGCCCCAACTCACAGGCACACACCTTACTCTTTTAGGACCTTTGTAATTACTCTGGGACTATTCAGATATGCCAGGATAACATCATCTCAAGACTGTTAACTTAATCACTTCTCTAAATTCCCTTTTGCCCTGGTAACTCATTCACATATTCCTAGGATTAGGATGTGGACATTTTTCAGGGGAGGCATTATTCTGCCTACCAAACATCTGAACAACAGTGAAGATTTGGAGCACATTTGCTACTGCAGCATAGCCAACCCTATTGTGATTAACAAACTAACCACATTCTTCTCTTCCAAAGGGTCAACTTCAAAACCTCCACAGGCTCAAATAAGTCACTCATATTTCTCCTCTGAAAAATAAAGTATCGAAAACACACTCTTTTATTTAAGAAATGAAGAAAACTTCTAACTCAGTCTTTCAGCCATGGTTCAATCACTTTTCTTATCAGGCATGAACTTTTAATTTAGAATTTGTGTGCAATACCTCAGGCAGACTTCAATTTTCTCTGATTTCATTTCAGTACCCCAAGCCAGCCATGTATTTGCTAGGATATATCCTTCTGTTTATAGGAGTCTCTAAATTTTTAGAGTTAAAAAAATGCTCTAAATTTTTGTTTTGAAAAGTATTATAAAAATGAACACAGGTGGTGCTTTTCTGTACCCAGAATTGCTAAATCTGATTAAGCCCTTCAAATGATTTAAACATTCTTGTAGTTGAACTTCTAAATTAAAAAAAAAAATCTTCCCTCCACCCCCAGAGTTTTATGAGGTATCATGATGACTATCTGCTTTGTCAAGGAGTGGCAATATTACCAAGCGGTAATATCTTACATATTTAAATCATATGATAAATCTCTCTTGCTTCACTGAGTTATTTTCATAGTAAAAATACTGAAATCTGTGCCAGCTAGCATGTGTTCTATTGTTATTATCTTTCACATACTTTCTTCTGTTACCATGTTAGTCAGAGCAGGCTGACTGCTTTAGCAAACAACAACTTATGGCTTCATACAATTTAGGATTAATTATTAGGTCTAAAGCAAATGGCCCTAGAAAATGAGTATTAGCGAGCTCAGGTGGTCATAATAAGTATCATACACTGGGTGGCTCAAACAATAGCAATTTATTTTCTTACAATTCTTAAGGTGATAAGTCCAAAACCCAGCATCCGGTCAGATCAGTGTCTGATGAGGGCAGTCTTCCTGGCTTGTGGATGGCTGCCTTTTGGTTTTGTCCTCAAGGACAAAAAGAGAGAGGAAGAAAGAGAAGAATTAGAGGAGTGAGACTTTTTCCTATAAAGCCACCAATTTACCAAATTTGACATTAGATTTAATACTAATCCCCACCTAACGCCCCGTCTCAAAATGTAATTACTGAGGGGCAGAGTGGGGTGCCTCAGTGTGTACATTTTGGGAAGACACAATTCAGAGCATAGCATAGAAGGAGTTACTCCAGACGGTCGGCCTGGAATCTGGTCCGCACATGTGCACCACCTACCATTTCCCAGATCTCAGAATCCATTACTGGCTCCTCATCATTGCTACACCACCGAGGACTTAGAAAAATATGTATCACAGCTAAAAGCAGTACACGTCCACTTCTCCCACATTCCACTGGCAAGATTCAGAGTAATAGCCACTTTTAAAGTAAAAGTGGTGAGAAGCCTTGTTTAGGCGTGGAATGAGGCAGAGAAGAGAAAATAGGCATTTGTGTAATACTCTCAGGTTCTTCCTTCATGACCCTTTGTAAAATGTGTATATATCTAGAAATCCACTAAATATACCGTTAGAACCAAGAAATGGGTTCAGCAAGGTTGCCTAACAAAAGAGCAATAAATAAATGAAGTTGTATACCTAAATATTATCAATGAACAATTGAAAAGTAGTATACAAAAATCTCTAGAAATGAGCAACCTAAGATGACATTACAAAAATAATTTCATTTGCTATAGTATCAGAAAGAATAAAATTCTTAGAAATAAATGTAAAGAAGAAATTCAAAGTGTATATTGTTAAAGTTACTGAATGTTTTTTTTTAATTTTTATTAAATCATAATTGTGTACATTGGTGCAATCATGGGGCAAAATGTGCTGACTTAATATACAATCTGAAATATTTTCATTGAACAATTTAACATAGCCTACATGGCCTTTTAATCACTATATGAAGACATTTATATTCTACCTTTAGTAATTTTCACTTGTACCTTTGTAAGATGCACCGTAAGTAATGTACTTTTTTCTATTTCAAACTTTTTAATACACCTTTGTATTCCCTTGAATTAGCAAGTAATTTTTTTTTTTTGCAGTTTTTGGCCGGGGCTGGGTTTGAACCCGCCACCTCTGGCATATGGGGCCGACACCCTACTCCTTTGAGCCACAGGCGCTGCCCAGCAAGTAATTTTCCTATTGTATTTCAGGATGTGTTCTGAAATGTTCACCAGCCAGGAAACTCTACCTAGTTTGGTGTCCAGAGCTTTTACTAGAGTGTCCTTACATAGACACAATTAATGGGGAGATTAGGCTGACTTCAAATTTGTTCCCAGAGCTTTACTGCAAAAAAGACAAATGGTCCTATCACTTAAAATATTCCAAGGATCTAGAGTATCCCTTCCAGAAACCAGTCAAATACAACCAAGTTCAGTAAATGAAGCTACTTTTATTAACAATAGTGTACTTTTAAATATCATCATAACTTTGTGAGGCAGAGAGAGCTTTTTTTAAATGAATTTTCACCCTGTGTTTCTTAGAGATGAGAAGGGAGTATGGATTTGAGCATATGTTCAGTTGAAGATAAAACTTCCAACACTCAGAGAAATTTATTAAGAAGGTAAAGAAGAAAGCCAGGTGCTTCAAGCACTTTCAACTTTCAGGCTTATAAGGAAAAGTAAAAGAGTTACCTGTAAGACTTCTGCAGATTAAATCAAATAAAATATATGCTTGAATTCTGTGCTAATTATGTATAACAACTATGAAAAATAACTTCTTAAGAAAAAAAATACATTCTCATTTCTGGAGGAACAAACAGAGATGAAAGGAAAGCTGGAGCTCTCCAAAATACAAGATGCAGATGTTTGGCATATGCTGTTTACGACCATCGCCATTGCCTGGTGGCAACTGAAGAAAACGAACTTCCATCAGATGCTTTGGGTGTGACGGTATCAATGTTGGTTTGATTTACCTTATATTCCTCCTAGTAAGCAATAATAGACTTATAAAGATTACATTAGCATTTTTATGCCTTTGTATCAGTGAGTTAGGTAATGGCTTTGCACATTATTAAACAAAAATAATGATATTTTAAAAGTCTTCTACTACAGTTACAAAATGTAAGGCGTCTCATTGTTCACTTTCCTACTTCAGGTGGTCCTGACTCAGCAAAAGAACAGCATAAGAAATCCAACTTGCTTCTCCACAGAAGGGCTGGAAGAGGAGGGTTCATTTAATAGGTTTCTGAAAAGGGACCGCAAGAGATCACCTTCTGTGCCCTCCTTCCTTCAGAAAGTGAAAATAATTCAGTAAATTTGAGACAACTGAGGTTCAAACCTAGGTAATTTGATCAAGGTTCTATGGTAGATCTTGTTTAAATAAGAATGCTACAAAAACTATTTAAACCCCAAATCAATGTGTTTAAAACATTTCTCAGCAATCCAACCACTTTGTATGAAAGTATAAGTAATAGAGGCTAAGAAAGTCATTTACTAGGAAACCATGATTTCACCCGAAAAGAAATAGTTGCTTTACACCTTCCAGGTTGCCTGTTTTGTGTCACATTTGGGCAGATACTTTGTCAGATGGCTTGTATCAGATAAGCATGATTGACTGCAATGATTACCTTAAAGTTTTAAGAGAAACCAGTCCCTCAGTGGTGCTGGAAACTCTTTGTTAATATAAAGTGGCAGAATCATAAACCATCAAGGGGGATGTTTGGTTACTATGCAACTACAGGAGAATTTATTTTCTTCTGTTGTTTCTCATGGAAAAGATTGAAGTGTTGGATATAAGGCTAGAGACGGGAACAAACCAGTTCAAGGGTACCAGAGCTATTTCACTTGTGGGTAACGGGAAAAGTAAAATCAAATCAAATCCAGCAATCTGCAGTATAACAGATTGCCTTCGTTGTATAGATAAAGAGTCCTTTAAAAGGCCCATTATCATTGCAGCCTCCTATGATGTCCTTGGGCACTGAAGAAATGGGGGTTTCCAGTGCAAAACCTAGAAATTGTTAAAAAAAAAAAAAAGAAAGCATTGATCTTATTTTCATTGCAATATTAGAGCTGAGTTAGACAACTAATATTATTCAATCTACTCTTCAGAAATAGGAGATAAGAACTCTGAGAAACAGCAGAATTTCTCCCTTTTCTTTTCACAGGGACTGAAGTTGCTCTGGTTCTCATGTGGGTATTGTTTATTGCCATTTGAAGTAAAAACGCACTTTTTCTTATGAGGCCGTATTAATTTGAGCATCCATATCTTATTTTCATGCTGTAAATTAATTTCTATAAATTCTGAATTTTAGATTCAACTCTCAATACATTATATCAGGTTTGTTTTCTTTTGGTTATTGCAATTTGAGTAAATCGCTCTAAATAAATATTTGCTTCCCCCTTAAAAAAGAAATAAATAAATGAAAGGCCCATTATTTTGTAAGATCTCGTTTCTGTAGAATTCTTTCCTAACATTTGTAATTTCACGAGGAATAGATTATGAGTCCATATTAATTTACTGTTTTAATGTCTAATTACAAGTCCTAATGCACATATTAGTATTTCACATGCATTAGAATTTATAAACATATGAATAAATGTAGACTACAAAAGTATGCTCTACTTTTCGGGGGGGTTTTCGTTTTTTTCGGTTTTTTGAGACAGGGTCTCACTCTGTGACCCTGGGTAGAGCACCATGGAATCATCACAGCTCACAGAAACCTCAAACTCTTGGAGTTGAGCATCCTCCTGCCTCAGCCTCCCCAGTAGCTGGGACTACAGGCGCCCACCACTATGTCCACCTAGTGTTTTATTTTTATTTATTTATTTTTATTTTTTTTAGAGACAGAGTCTCACTTTCTCACCCTCGGTGCAGTGCCGTGATGTCACAGCTCACAGCAACCTCCAGTTCTTGGGCTTAGGTGATTCTCTTGCCTCAGCCTCCTGAGTAGCTGGGACTACAGGCGCCCGCCACAATGCCCGGCTATTTTTTGTTGCAGTTTGGCCGGGGCCAGGTTTGAATTTGCCACCCTCGGTATATGGGGCTAGCGCCATACCTACTGAGCCACAGGCACTGCTCAACAGATTTTTTTTCTAAAGTTGGGTACGGGCAAACTGCCTTTAGTAGATGACTCGCTGCTACTTGAATATTTTTTCATTATAATTATTTTATAGTGATGTTTTCCAAGTGAGTGGCTATCACTTTGTTTTCTTCTACTGCTTTCTCTCTTGGCAGGGCTTGGGGATAAGGTAGAGATAGACCCCTGTGTGATTGGATTTGCACAGTAGTTCTCCATTCAAGGGTGAAAGGAGTGACTTTCTCTAGCCCTTTTTATGCTTTGTTAGACACTGAGCTTATTGGCCATTGAATATGGTCAGTTTGAGACATTTAAACTAACTGATCATGCATTTGCCTTGGATAAGTATTCATTCCAATTTTTGTTACCATTGATGTTATGCATCTGAGCAGTAGTAATGGAGAGTACAGGGTTTGTTTAGATCAAGGTATAAATGTTGTCTAAGTTGTGGTTCAAACCTTTTCTTTTTTTTTCATTTGCAGTTTTTGGCTGGGGCCAGGTTTGAACCCACCACCTCCGGTATATGGGGCCAGCTTCACACCTTAGTATATGGGCACAGGTTTACAGCAAAACCTCAGATATACAACCATAGGCAAAAAGAAAACAGAAAAAAATGGTATAGTTTGATCAGTGCTACGTTGAAAAACAAGACAAAACGCAAAGCACAGGCTTCTTCATGACAGGGATGTTGCAACAGAGCATGGACAAACATGTCACTGGGGCAACTGACTGTCATTTACACTGAATGAATTTCTGGTTGAGTTATGTGCTAGTTTGTCCAAAAGAAAAAGTGTCTTCTATTCCACATTTTAGTCTAGTTTGTATTACCTTGTAATAAGAAGAATAAGAATTCTATTTTGATTTAGAAATACTTTGGGCTGTGCCATGAGATGCCCAGCTTGATAACTTTCTTTTTAGCCTTCATAAAAAGAACTCCCAAGCTTGGTGTCCAGGTACAGTTGACACTGACTATTGGTGGGTATTTTGCACCATCACTGAGGGGAGCAATAAGCACAAGCATTGGATAGGCTGGACACTGCTATTCTCCTGCCAGCTTCAGGGTCACACTTCTCACCACATCCACAGTCACAGTGTTCCATGATGGAAATTGGGACGGTCTTTGTGCTCCTGGCATTAGTTAATAAAGTCTTATCTTGTCCCTTCTACTTCCAGTCCATCATATAAATGTGTTTAACATTATACTGCTTCCTAGGACTGGTGAGGGCATATGTCTCCTGCTCAGAATGAGTGCTCATCTAAGTTTGACCAATATATTCATAAACTGCTATCAGGATATGTACATACTAATCTATAATATAAAATGCAGTTTTTGATACTTGCCTTTGAGATGTCAGTCCATGATGGTTGTTTTATTTTAGCGTGGAACTGTTGGGTTTCTGGGAATATCTCACTCCCCACCAGAAAAAATGTGGATTCTTTAGTCTTTTTTTATTTTTTTAAGGCAGGGTCTTGCTCTGTTTCCCAGGCTGGAGTATAGTGGCATGATCATAGCTCACTACAGCCTTGAACTTCTGAGTGCAAACAATCTTTCTGCTTCAGCCTCTGAGTAGCTGGGACTGCAGACGCATGCTGTCACACCTGCATTTTGGTTTTTTGCTTTTTTTTGTTTGTTTATTTTTGTTTTTGAGATGGGATCTCACTATGTTGCCCAGTCTGCTCTTGAATTCCTGGCCTCAAGCAATACTCTTGCCTCAGCCTCCCAAGTCACTGAGATTATAGGCATGAGCCACTGTGTCCAGCTAAGACCCCATTTCTTTTGTCTTGGAAGCCACACATACACACTAACACCCCTTGTTTTACAGAGTGACCTCCATTGCTGACCGTTTGAATGTGGACTTTGCCTTGATACACAAAGAACGGAAGAAGGCTAATGAGGTGGACCGCATGGTACTAGTGGGAGATGTGAAGGATCGGGTGGCCATCCTTGTTGATGACATGGCTGACACTTGTGGCACAATCTGCCATGCTGCTGACAAGTGAGTGTGGAGTGCTGGGGCTGGTGGTTAGAAGTAAATAGCCTAACAACTGCTGTCTGAATGCCTTCAGGTTGCTGATTTCTTTTTGGAACTGAATTGAGGGGATAAGTAGCTTTGGGAGATTTTCATTGCCCTAGGCTTGAATTATATAGAAATTGATATTTACTCTTATTTTTTCAAAGCTTCTTAATGTTTTTCCAATTTTTACTGTACTAAGCTATATGTAACAAAATTTGCCATTTTAACCATTTTAAAATATACAATTCTAATTACATTTACAATGTTGTACAATCATCACCACTATCTGTTTACATTTTTTTTTCCAATTTTTTTTTTTTTGGTTGAGATGAGGGTTTCAAGCAGTCACCATGGGTAGAGTGCTATGGCATCACAGCTCACAGCAACCTCCCGACTCTTGGGTGTAAGCAATTCTCTTGCCTCAGCCTCCTAAGTAGCTGGGACTACAGGCACCCACACACCACCTGGCTGTGTTTTGGTTGTAGTTGCCATTGTTGTTTTTTAGCTGGCCTGGGTCAGGTTTGAACCCACCAGCCTCAGTGTATGTGGCCAGTGCCCTACACACTGAGCTATTATAGGTGCTGCCTCAATTTTTTTTTTTTCTTGAGACAGTGTCTCATTTTCTCGCCCTTAATAGAGTGCTGTGATGTCATAGTTCACAGCAACCTCAAACTCTTGGACTCAAGTGATCCTTTTGCCTCAGCCTCCCGAGTAGCTGGGACTACAGGTGCCTGCCACAATGTCCAGGTATTTTTAGAAACAGGGTCAGGCTGGTCTTGAACCTCTGAGCTCAGGCAATCCACCCGTCTTGGCCTCCCAGAGTGCTAGGATTATAGGCATGAGCCATTGCTCCCGGCCCTACAAAATTTTTTATTTTTTTAATTATTATTTTTAATTTCCTTGCCTTTTTGTTGAGACAGAGACTTACCCTATGCCCTGAGCAGAGTGCAGTGGCGTTATAGCTCACTGCAACCTCAGACTTGGGCTGTGGGCATCCTGCTGCCTCAGCCTCCGGAAGCTGCTGGGATTACAGGTGCTTGCCGCAGCTCCCAACTGGGTTTTTCATTTTTTTAGGAGTTGGGAGTCTCACTCTTGCTCCTACGTTTCATAGCTTTTTGTTATAATTAAGGTAGAAAGTTAAGGTAGAAATCCACAGAGCTGAAAAGACAGAAACACATAATATTTATATTTTACCTAAGCTAAAACCTTGGTCTTAACTCTTGACTGTTTAGCTGCTACTTTTTTTGTTCATATTACTTCTCATCTCTCTCCCTGCCTTCACTGTTCTAAGTTGTCTCCCCACTCTGCTCTCTCTCTCTTGCCACTCACCACTCTCTCCCCTCCCTAGTTCATCTTTCATGCTGCCTCCACACCTGCTCATCTTTCTAAAACTGACATTAGCTCCCATCATCTTCTTTAAAATTTTAAGTGGTTCCTCATTATTTACAATCTAAGCCAGTATGGGCAGCATTGTTTCTTAAAACAGTCTTTTAAACCTCCAAGTTTAAACCTCCTTACACAATGCCTGGCACATAATAGGTGCAAAAACAATATTTTGGTGCTGAGTGAGTCCTGGCTTGGATTCTGGTGTTTACGTTTATAAACTCATTTAATTCTTATGTTAGTAAAAGAATACTAATTGCTGCAACAGATCAACTTCCGGAAATGTGGCTTAACATGATGGGTTTTTTCCTTGTTGATGGCACACTCCAATGCAAGTATTACTGGTTGGACTCATTTTCTCTAAGCAATAGTTGAGGGATGCAGACTATTTCAATCTTGGAGTGCTGTTTCTTTAATATGGTAGCTTCCAAAATTACCTGACATTTCCATTCTGGCCAGCCAGAAAGGGAAAAGAACACAGAGGATCACTCCTGGAAGATTTTTTTATAAGTCCAGCCAAAAAGTGGTATATATCTGTATCTGCCTACATTTCAGCAGCCAAAATTAAGCTACACAGCCACACCGAAATATGGGAGGGAGGCAGGGAAATGTAGTTCAGCTATATATCCAGGAAGAAGAGGAGATGGAGTTTGTTAAGCATGGCAGTCTGCCAGAGTCTTTTTTTGGTTGGGGCTAGAGTTTCACTTTGTTGGCCTCAGTAGAGTGCTGTGTCTTCATAGCTCACAGCAACCTCCAACTCTTGGGCTTAGTTCCTTAGTTTTTCTATTTTTAGAAAGACAGGGTCTTGCTTTTGCTCAGGCTGGTCTCAAACTTTTGAACTCAAGTAATCCACCCACCTCGGCCTCGCAGAGTGCTAGGATTACAGGTGTGAGCCACTGAGCCCGGTCTTGCCGAGTCCTTTTACATTAATCCAAACCTATTTGGATAAGTTCTTAGTGCTCGTCTTTTTCCTTGGTATGGATTGAATTGTATTTTCCCAAAATTCATTTTGTTGAGCCCCAACCCCCAAAGTGATGATATTGAGGGATTACTTTTGGGAGGTATTTAGGATGGCATTAGGTTACCAGGGCAAGAGCTCTCCCAGTGGGATTAGTGCCATTACAAGAAGAGCATGCTGGAGAGCTTGCTGGTCGGTATTCTCCCTGTGCACACACACAAGCAGAGGTCATATGAGCATGCAGCAATCTGGCAGCCACCTCTAAGCTGAGAGAAAAGGCCTTGTCTGCACCATGATCTTGGACTTCTAGCCTCTAGAACTATGAAATGTCATTTAGTCACCCAGTGTATATTTTGCTATGCCATCCCTAGCAGACTAAACCCTCCTTTTCCCAACTCAGATTCTGTAGTGACAAGTAAGGTAATCCAGATGAACTTTCTTTCCTCTAGACTCCTCTCAGCTGGAGCCACCAGAGTTTATGCTATCTTGACTCATGGAATCTTTTCTGGTCCGGCAATTACTCGCATCAACAATGCATGCTTTGAAGCAGTAGTAGTCACCAATACCATACCTCAGGAGGACAAGATGAAGCATTGCTCCAAAATACAGGTGAGACTGAAATTCTTGCAAAAGAAGACTTCACATAAGTGTTTAGGAAGGTGTTACATATGTTGAATTAGGTGTCTGGATATCCTTTGATCCTTTTTTTCTTTTTTTGAGAGAAAAAAAATCAGAGTTTTTGAGAGCCAGAATCAGAGTTTTTCTTCCATTTCTCATTTTCTTGCCCAGGCTCGGGTGCCATGGCATTAACCTAACTCACAATACCCACAAACTCCTGGGCTCAAATGATTCTACTGCTTCTGAGTAGCTGGGACTACAGGCATCCACCACAAGGCTTGGCTAATTTTTCTATTTTTAGTAGAGATTGGGGGGGGGGGTCTCACTCTTGCTCAGGCTGGTCTTGAACTCCTGAGCTCAAACAGTCCTCCCTCCATCCTTGGCCTCCCAGAGTGCTAGGATTATAGGCCTGAGCCACCGTGCCCAGCCAATTGGGTTTAGTTTGAGGATTTAGTTTGTCATCAGAATCTGTTCTAAAAATCAACAGGTGAAAAGTTGTCTGTTCAGAAGTTCAAATTTCTAGACCTCAGAGTCTCTGGAGGGTTAAGCCAAGGAATCTATATTTTAACAGGTTTTCCCTGTGATTCTGATGCTCATTACAATTTGCAAATACCTACTTTACAGTATGTTTGTCTTAGTCTTAACTATAGGCCCCTATAGTCATAATGTGAAACTTTTTTTTTTTTAAAGAAATGAGGGTCTTGCTGTGTTTCTCAGGCTGATCTCAAACTCCTGGACTTAAGGGATCCATCTACCTCACCCTCCCTACTAGTGGGACTACTGGCTTGGGCCACTTTCCTAGCTTTGCATCTAGTTTTGTGGCACAAGGGAGCTGTTTTGTGATGTTTTGCATGGAGGACGAAAAACCATCATTGTTTGTTTGTTTGTTTTTTGCAGTTTGGCCAGTGCCGGGCTTGAACCCGCTACCCTCGGTATATGGGGCCAGCGCCCTATTCACTGAGCCACAGGCGCCGCCCCAATGTGAAACTTTTAAAATGATTGAATACTCCTTAGAACTTTCATGTTTCTCTAAGTATGCTCTGTACCTAAGGTTCTCGTTAAAATGTAGATTGCTGGCTCGGCACCTGTAGCTCAGTGGTTAGGGCACCAGCTCACATACACTGAGGCAGGTGGGTTTGAACCTGGCCCGGGCCTGCTAAACAACAATGATGACACCTGCAACAAAAAATAGCTGGGCATTGTGGTGGGCACCTATAGTCACAGCTACTTGGGAGGCTTAGGCAAGAGAATTTCTTAAGCCCAAGAGTTTGGGGTTGCTGTGAGCTGTGATGCCACAGCACTCTATTGAGGGCGACATAGTGAAACTCTGTCTCAAAAAAAAAGAAAGAAAGAAACGTAGATTCCTTTGCTCCATCCAAGAACTGCAAAACCAGAAATCTTGGAACCAGTATTTTAAAGTAATTCCCCAAGTAATTGTTAGACAGTAATGGTTGAGTGCTATTTCACTGAAAGAAAAAGACATTGCCTATAGTAAGCTATTCTCTTCCGCCCCCCCATTCTTAATGGCTTTTAAATGCCAGCCCACCACCATTTTGATGAGCCAGAATCAGAGTTTTTTGTCCATTAGCATTTTGAGCCTTTTCTAATTGGTAATCATGCTTTTTTTTTTTTTTCCCCCCTAAGTGGTCATGTTGAAAATGTTCTAAGAGTAGCTGGGTACAGGCTACTGAGTGGAAATAGCACTCACTGGGTGGGGGCACTCACTGGGCTGTTCATCCCCCTGTATGCAGATTGGCTGATCGTCTCTGTCCATGTGATACTAACCTGATGATGCCCCTCTTACCTTTTTAGGTGATTGACATCTCCATGATCCTTGCAGAAGCCATCAGGAGAACTCACAATGGGGAATCTGTTTCATACCTGTTCAGCCATGTCCCTTTATAACAGAATAACTTTTGAAGCTTTTTAAAAATAATGTTAACCTCTTCCCCTTTGTTTTTCCTTGGTATTTGATGATAAATTCAGCAGAAGACCCAGCTTGCCCCAGTGTAGCTTTCTACATCCCACATCAAGCATTTTAGAGCTTTTCCTAAATGAGGAAAGACCGATTAAGATTAATTGCTGGGATGTCCTCCCCGTGTTGTCTCATTCTGGCTTCCTTGATGAGTTTGTGAGACTTGCAGCTTTAACCATATATCTCAGCTGCTGCAGGATGTTAGACTTTGAAGATGTTGTACAGGGGTGTTTGACAGTGATTGGGGAAGCTCAGACTATTTTGCATGTGAATGCTTCAGGGTTTTCTTTGTTCAGAACTAGCTGCAAAGCCAACCCAAATAGGAGAAGATCTCTAAGATCTATGCTATTCAGCAAGAGCCCTGGGCTGCCCTAAGCTTAGTCCTGGTAGCTGAGCAGGAGCAGACAGATCAGCTTGCAGCCCGTGTTTGGGGAGTGGGGGGAGGGTAACGGGGGGGTGGCACTTAGTGCATCAAATGTTTCTTGGGAGGAAGAAGCCTGATCATCACCATCTGCTTGACTATGTAGCTCGGATTCTCCTTTGAACCTATTCCTTTCAATTTGGCCTACCTTCATCCATCTTGACCGT